>QJNV01000256.1:0-93090 GCA_004155935.1 Monosporascus sp. GIB2
ATATTTATCGCTAAATCGTGAAAGAAATTTTATCTAATTAGTTATTTAGTTAATTAAAGGGTTATATTAATATAATTATATTATTTTTAAGATTATATCGTAATTTTTTAGCGGTACGATGTCGAAGTTAATAATTATGTATTATTTTAATGTAACGGTATTAAGGTAATTAATTTTGTGTATAATTTTTTCGTTATCATAAAAAAAGGGTTAATCTTTAACGGTATTCGTAATATAAGGGTTTTTTTTATATTTTTATAGTAATTTAAATCGGTTAATTACTTTAGGCGTAATATAGTTATTTTTTAAAGTTTCGTTATTTATTATTGCGGTATATTAGTATGTTTTAATTTATATTTTTAAAAAAATAAGATTTTCGTTACTTTTTATTATTATTAAAACTTTTTTAGGAGGTTTTGTTAATTTTTTTGGGTTTTGCCTTTTCGCGGTTTTTTTATAAGGGGTTTGGTTTTTTTAAGGGTTATTTAAACCGTTATGTTTGTTTTTTTAAATTATCGATTTGATTTCGTAATTATTTAATAAGGTGTTGTTATTATTTAATTTGTGGTTCTAACTTATTAATGAGTATCGTATATAATTTTGTATTTTTGTAAAATTGCGTATTTCGGTATTTTTACATTTTTATAGTTTTTTTAATTAAAATATTGTTTTTGTTTATTGTCGTATTTTTTGGTTTTATTACGTAAACCGTTTTTTTATGGCATAAGTGGCTTTTTAGGTAAGAGTGTTTTTATTTTTCCCTTATAAATTTTTAGTGGTTTGCTTTAAATTAATTATGATTTTTTTTGGGGGGGATTTAAAGTAATGGATAATTAAAGGTGGAGGTTCGCGATTAACTATTATATAGTTAGGTTGCGTCCGTTTAGGGCAATTTTTTTTTGTAATAGGTAATTACATTTTTTAAAATAGCAAAGGGGGTTTTTGCGGGGGTATTGTCGCTTTATGGGCTAATTATAAAGTGCTATAATTTGGTCGATTTTTTTCTAAAAACGTATAATGCGAAAATGGCGGTATTATCATTTATCTTGCTTATTACGGCCAGTTTAATTAAGAAAATCGAATTTTTTTCCGCCATACGTGTAATACGTAAGTAAATAGTTTATTTTTATTTTTTATGGTTAGGATATTATTATTAATAGTAATAGAAGGGATATTTTTTAGCGTGTCGGTTAAGAGTGTTAAGGTAAATCGTTTTTCTTTATTTTTAATATTTTTGCAGTTATTTTTTTATCGTATTTAAGAGTTCGATAATTATGGGTTAACGATATATTATGATAACCGTTTTTCCTTTATTGTTTAAGAGTTGCCTTATAGGTATTAGGGTTTAAGGTTTATCTTGTTATTTTTTAAGCGACTTACATTTTTTGGCCTTATGGCCCGTTTTATTATAATTTTAGCATTTAATGCGTTATTTATTTTGTTTTTAAATAACGTTAATTTTTATAGGTCCTGGTTTAGCTTTATGTAACGTGTTTGGTCGTTTGGGTGTATTGGTATTAGCGTTATGTCGCGATTTATTGTTATTTTTTTTTTGGCGTTGCGGGTTCGCTAGGCGTATTGCCGATCGTCGATTTTAACGGCCATGGCGATATAATCGGTTAAGTACTGTGGTCGATTTTCTTTAAATAACTTTTTTTAGATTTTTTTTTTGAAACCGTTAAAAAATCGAGTTATTAATGTTTTTTATCTTTAATTAAGTTTCGAAAAAAGTTAAATAAACTTAATATTATATCGAGATGTAAATCTTTTTTACCGTAATTGCTGGATTTTTATTTTTGCTTTATTTTTTCCGTTTATTACTTTAAAGGTTTTTTAAAAAGTTTGTTCGAATATTTCGTAATCGTTATAAACCCGTATTATTTTTGGATTTTGTTATTTTAAAAGTACTGTAATATGTTTTCGTATAGCGGATTTAAATTAAATAATTGCATATCCCGAAAGTTATTTTATCGCGAATTTAATTCGTGCCGTTAAGATAATAAGGCGTATTGGAAAATATCCGAAATATGTTCGATATTAGGTGAAAAATAACTATAATTTAATGGATATTTTATTAAAAGGTTCGGGCTTAAAGGGTTTTAATATTTTTTCTGGGTTTTTGATGGAAATTAGTTAAATAAATATTTTTTTTAAAGTTTGGCGTATTTGTTCTAAAAAAATCCGAATGTTTTAAAGGGTTAAAGTAAGTTTCGCGTTATTTCGTTCGAATTAGCTAATACGTTAATTTATAAGATTTAAATATCGAAGGATTTTTTCTTTAATTAAGGCGGGAGTTTGTTTTTTTTCGTCCGAATTTATGTTATTATTTTTGGGAATTTGGTAGGCGGGTTATTTGTTAGTAGATATATTATCGGGATATTGCTTAAAGTTTAACGGTATTATTAAATAAAAGCTTACAACGTATAACGGTTAAGTTAATTAACTAATTATTAAACTTAAGTTAACGGGTTTATGTTAATAAAATATTATGGGAATTTAAGTAATAAAGTAATAAGATAATTTAGTTACGTTTCGTAATATTAAAGGTACTTTAAATAACGAAGTTATATTGCAAGTTATCGTTATTTAATTAGGAAATAACGAACGTATATATCCTTATTTATATTGCTAGCTTATTCTTATTTAGTTAAATATTATTAAGTAATGTTTAAAGGTGCTTAGCTGTAATTAGTAAATCGTTGCTAAGTATTATTCACGTGACTTAACCTATTTAGATCCTGTTTTCGGTCTAGAGGGACCGTTTCCGAGACCTTCCTCCTGTAGGATCGTAACACTATAAAAATTAACAATGCCGATACGACGAAAAATTTCGTGGCCCAACTTATATCGCCTTTACTTGATTAGCCCTCACTATCGCGGTTTTCGGCCTGACATCGTCCATTCCGTATCCTATGTTTAACTTAGTCCGAAGCTCCAGTCCTCTCTTAAGACCCATCGTAAAAAGACTAATGATGGCCAAAGCAATTAAGGGTTACCAGATAGCGTCCAATCCGCGGACGAAAACAGTCTCCACCTGGCTCCGGAGGCTCGCATCAAGGATTTTCTCCAGGTGGCGTGCTCGGCTGGCAAATAAGTATGCTCCACCGTTGGCAGGCTGATCTCAGATCTCGGTCGAGTGTTTCTCTTAATAATATTACCATATCTTCCGTTTTCAGACTTTGTCTAGCCAGGTGTATGCTTGGGCATATCTCTTCAACGGACCGAGCATTATTCAGACCGGTTTCGACAGGGTTAGTCGTCGCATATTAACGATCGTTTCCAGAGGCACACTGAACCAAAGGTTGTTATTTGCATAATCTAAGGGCAAGCCGTTCGAGGTCTTCGCCCCTGACAATCGCTATGTGTTTATCACAACGCCAGCCCCAGATAAAGGAGCTTGACTCTACCCCTGATACCGTGCTGATCTGATCCGACACATCGATTACTAGGCACGAGACAGTCGCCGGTATAGCCCATTATCGTCAATATTATAGTCCTAACCAACGCAGTTTCGTTTTTCGAAGGGAATATTAGTAACTGCTCAGAAGCTCGATTTAATATAATCCGATACCTACAATTCTTTTCCAGCAAGAAATGAGAAATTTATACAGTTAGCACTTGCTTACGTTAAGGAAACTCTGGTTTTAACAAAGTTAATTCGATTATTACCTAAAAACGATTTAGCTGTAAGTAATCCGATATGTCTTTTACGTTCGATATTAACGTTTCAAGTTTTATAAGCGGTATATTCGCTTACCGGCTTTAAATCGCATACAGCGGTTTATAAAACCTTTTTTTGCTATCGCTTAAAAACGGTACTAGAAAAAACCAGAAGGCCTTAGGCCAAAAACTTCCAAATACGTTACGTTAAGTCGCATTTTTCGTTCGTAAGGTTAGGGGTACTAATGAATTATTTAAACGGATTATATTTAGTGGATTGTGAGTATTTTTCGGTCGAACAAATTATGAATTGCAAAGCGGGTAATTCATAAAATTATGGCCATATAATATGGCTTTATCTATACCCTTTCTACTGTAAATAACATTATTACCTTATTTCAAATTAGATCTTATTAGATATTCGCTTGGCATTACCGTGTAATAGGCTAAACTGTTACTTTCGCTATCGGTAGTATTTGTTTATATCCCAAATGGGTCGCGCCTTTTCGAAAGGAACTGAAAAATAATTATAATACCTTCGAACGCATCGGGAAAGTGTTACGGCCTGACAAGAGGGAGGTCTCGGAAACGGTCTCTGTAGACCAAAACAGGACCTAAGTGGGTTAAGTCACGTGACGGATCACCAACTTATAGGAAATGATCCAGTAAGCAGGATTACCAACTTATAGAAAGTAATCTAATAAGTAGGATTAATATAATATACCTTTTTATCCCGTAATTAAATAACGACAGTTTGTAATATAATTTCGTTACTTAAGGTACCTTTAGTATTACAAAACGTAAGTAAGTTATTACTTTATTGCTTAATTTTTTACAGTATTTTATTAATATAAAGTTATTAATTTAAGTTTAATAATTAGTTAATTAGTTTAACAGTTATATATTATAAGCTTTTATTTAATAATACCGTTAAACTTTAAGTAATATTTTATATTATTAAAATATTAATTAATAACTTTTAAAGATTTACTTTTTAAAAACTCCAAGTACGTATCCAAATTTTAGAAAAAAACCCTTTAATAACTTGCCGATTAGTTAACCGGAATTACTCTAGTAATTATTAGGATAAAACCTAAAAAACCGGAACCTTACGGCGATAAAAGGAATTTATAAACCTTTTTTACTTAAGTACGCAGTTAATCCCGTTTTTTAAACTTAAATAAGATTTAAAACCAAATCCTTTATTATAAAAGTATACTTTATTAAAAACGTAGCAGATTAATTTAAATTTATTATATAAAATTATTTAGAAAACGGTAAAACTAATTAGGAAAATTCTATTAAAAACTTTTTTGTAATATATGTTAATTTCGAAAATAAGTTTCGTTTTAATTTCGACAACTTTAACAAAAAACGGTTTAGAGCTTAAAAACTTTTGATTTAAAGTAAAATAACCCGGTATCCAAATATGTTATTACTTTTAAAACTTTAATTACTAAAACCGGATAAGGGGGTAAAAAAAGAAAAATCTTAATTGATATATTTTACCGAAAGCTTAAAAATAACGTTAAAAACGAAATAATTAAAATTGAAAAACTTATCACTTTAGATAAATACGTTACCAAAATTATTAAAATCGATAATCGATAATATAAACAATGACAAAAACGATAAAAACGATATACCCTATAAATAAGTATTAAAAATAATAATAATAAACCCCGATATTCGACAAATATTAATATTTTACGAAAGTATTATATTTCGTACGGAACTAAACCCGGATTTATAGAAATCGGGATTATTTAACAAAACTTACGACGTAATAAGTATTAAAATTATGGTAAGAAAAATTATAAAGCCCTTAAATACAAATCATCCTGAAAAAAAACCGTAATAAAATACACTTTCAAGCTTAATACCCATAAGATAAGCACCAAATAATATAAAAGGAAAAACTTTCGTTATAATACGATACGAAACAAATTCTCTAAACTTTTCAAAAATAACAAAATAATAAAAATCTATAAGCCAGTAATTACAGAATTACCGAAAATAGGAAAATTTGCCGAAGCGATAACTATTATCTAAAAAGTAACAAAAATACTATCAATAATAATTAGCGTAAATAATCAAAAAGTAGCTAAAAAGTACGAAAAATAAATAAAAATAATTTTACCCGGAAAAGCTAATCGACATAAAAATTTCTACGCGATCTATTATACCAAATTTCGATATCCCGAATATAAAAAATCTAAGACCTATATCTCTCGACGAATTACTTAAATATAAAACTAAAAATTTAACTTTACCATATTATAAAAAGATAACCTTAAAAACCGACAATAATATCAATACTTATATAACTAAACCTACAAAAATAACGTCGACAAAATTATAACAAATAAAAGTTAGCCAGAAAAATAAAAATGCCTTTATAAAAACCCTTTATATTTTTACGGCAATTATAAATATTTATAACAAAAAAATTACCTAAAAAAAACTTAATTTGATAAGGCGATAATTAATCGCCGATTTACATTACAAACTCTACCAAAAAAAAGAATATTGGCAAATTTTATACAACTTACTAAAAATTTATAAAGAAAAAATAAAAATGTTATAAGGTAAAATACGTTACGACTAATAAATAAATAAAAGTATTAATTAAGAAATAAAAGTACAAAGGTAAAAAAAACGCTTTATATTACTTGAAATAAAGATTTAGTACTTACAAAAATAATATAAACATTATAACTAAAAAAGAAAAAAGTAAAATAAACGAATTAATAAATTACAAAACAAAACTAAACAATAATAACAATATATTAAGTAATTACAAACGGAAATTGACGATCTATATATGTAAATATAGCAATAAAACCCAAAAAACAAAAACTACCTATAAAAAAGCCGCAAAATAAGAAAATTCAAAAGGGATAAAGAAACTTCTAAAAAAAGTTTTAATAATAATAAGGGTTAATAATAACCTTATTATTTTAAAAATATAAATTAAGACATATTAATACATTGTTATAATAAATAACGAAACTTTAAAAAGTAATTATATTATACTTAAAATAATTAACTAACTTAAATTATTATAATAATATAAAAAAACCTTTATATTACGAATACTGCCAAAAATTGACCTTTTTTTTTTACAATAACGGGAAAATTATACGTAAAATTAATTACTTTAATATCTTTATTTTAGAAAAAAAATATAATTGTTAATTTTAATATCGTACCGTTAAAAAACTACGATATAATTTTAAGAAAAACATAATTACGCTAATATAATCTCTTAATTAATTAAATTATTAAATAAATACATTTTTTATAGGCTAAAGATAGATATTAAAAAGAATAACAATAAAAATTTTAATATTCGATCGGAAATAACAACGAATACTAACATAAAAATACGATAGAAACCTTACTACTTATAAAAACATAACATAAAAAATGGGTATTACAAACGAATACGATATGTTATTATTATTATTAAAATGAAATTATAATTATTAAATAATAATTTATAATAATAAGTTAAAAAATTAAAAGAATTAATTAATATATTATCATAATATTATAAATATAAACGTTTATTTAGGAAAAAGCTCGAAACGAAAATATCAAAATATAACGAATAAAATTATAAAATTATCATAAAAAAAACATTTATTAAGTTTTACCCTATTTATAATCTTAACGAAATAAAATTACATATATTTAGAAAATACTTAAAAAATAAATTTAAAAAAAGGTAAATTTGATAATTAAAATCACTAATTAATTACCCCATATTTTTTACATTAAAAAAAACGGTAACTTATAATAAATTATAAATTACTAATAATTTATAATATTATTATTAAAAACTGAATACCATTATCTTTAATTAACGAAATAAAAAATCGATTTTATAAAACTAAATAATTTACAATTTTCGATTTAAAAAACAGATATAACTTAATTCGGATTAAAGAAAAACTATAAATAAAAAATAACGTTTTGAATTAAATACGGTTTATACGAATATTTCGTTACCTTTATAAAACTTACTAATATACTTATTACCTTATAGCGTATAAGTAATTATATCCTTAAAAAATATTTTAACTTTTTGTAATATATTACCTTAACGATATTTTTATTTTTTCGGAAATCGAAAAATAACATAAAAAATATTTATAAAATATTACAATTACTTTAAAACGTTAATTTGATAATTAATACAGAAAAAGGTTAATTTTATATATAAAAAGTTAAATATTTAGGTTATATTATTATATCCGGATATATCAAAATAAACCTTAAGAAAATCGCTATAATAGAGAATTAAATAACGTTTATTACGGTTAAAAAAGTACAAACTTTCTTTAAATTTGCTAATTACTATCGAAAATTTATGAAGAATTTTAACTAAATAATACTACCTTTAAACAAACTTATTCGGCAAGGGAAAAAAGTTTAATAAATGCTAAAAACAGAAAAGACTTTTTAATAGATTAAAAAAGCTATTATTAATTAACTAATATTAATTATGTATAATCTTAACCGCTTAATAAAACTAAAAACCGATACGTTAAATTATATTTTAAACGTAATAATCGGATAGCGAAATAATTAAAACGTATTATATTTTATTACCTTTTTGTCTTATAAATTACAAAAATCCGAATTACGCTATATTATCCTTAATAAATTTTTTTAGTTATTCTTAAAGTATTTCGCGACTTTAAATATTGTCTCAAAAATAATTAACATTAAACTAAAGTTTATATAAATTATAAAAATCTTACCTAATATATTATAACTAAAAAACTTACAACTTAATAACTTCGCTATATAAAAAAAGTTAACGGAATACGATTTCGTTATTATATATAAAAAAGGTTTAAAAAATAAAAAAGTTAATGTATTAAATAAAGGACCAAATTTTTTAAAAAAAAGTAGTTAAAGTTAACTATGTAATTTTCGATATTATGACGGAAAAAATATTTACGTCTACTACAAATTACGATAATATATATAACGTTCTTAAATATATATCAAAAAATTAAAGTATATAATAACAATTTATCAAAAAACGAAAAGTTTAATAAAATATAAGTTTCAGAAAAATATTAAAAAAACGTAATACGAAAAATATACGAATATTCGTTATATAAATATCTAAGGATGCACAAAACCTTAAAACGTTTTTAACATATATACGATTTCCTAAAAATGAAAAACGTAATACAACAAATTAAACGTTAATACGACGTTTATTTTAAAATAAAAACACGACAATATATATTATACGGAAAATTATAACTACTTCTAATCGTAAAACGGCCGTAAAACTTTTTTATTATAGATTTTATTACCAAATCTTTTTTATTAAAAAACATAATTACGGATATATATTACGACAGTATTTTTATAATCGTTAACCGGTTCATAAAAACTTTTTATTTTTTACCATATAATAAGAATATAAATACTAAATAAATAGCGTGCATTTTTTTAAAAAACGTTTTTAACGTAGATAAATTATTATACGAAATCGGTTTAAATAAAAATATAACATTTACTTTTAAATTTTGACAAAACTTAATAATATAAATCGGCTTAAATCATAAATTATTTAATATTTTCTGATTTTAAACGGATAAATAAATAAAACGATAAAATTAAATATTTTAATTATAGTTACGATATTACATTAACTATAAATAACCTATAATATTAATTACTATAAGAACATTAAAATTACCTTATTTATAATTAATTTTGGATTTATTTTAAAAATTTATAAGGAAATATAAAAAAAACTTACTTAATATTAAAATAATCCTTACGTTAAAACAGTTTAAATAATTACATCAAAAAATAAAAGCGGAACTTAAATTCGTAGGTAACTAAATAAAGAAATATTATAACTAAAAACAGTTAAAAAAAACCAACCTTTTCAGAAACAAAAATAATTTACCTAATTACCAAAAATATTCAAACAAACCGCCTAAGCCAAAAACTTAATTTCAAATATATCGGCCCTTATAAAATCACTAAAGAAAATTTTAAAAAATAACTATTAATCAAAATTACTACCTAAAATTAAGTTTTACTCGATTTTCTATATATTTTTATTCGAATTAACCGTAAACATTATTAAAATATATATTAAATAAAATAATACGAACATAAAAAATAAACAAAAATACGAAACGGAAAAAATCCTAAATACTCGAAAAATGAACGCATTTACCTAATACCTAATAAAGTAAAAAAATTACTTAAATTTCAAAATTTTCTAAAAACCCGGAAAGAATTTTATAAATATTTAACGCTTACTAAAAAACTTTTACTAATAACGTTTAAAATGTCGAGAACTATAAAGTTCCAATCGATATTTAATAATAATTCTTAATTTAAAATATTTTAATTAATTACGTTTAATCCTTCTAAAATCTAAACGGCAATTATAGAAAAAAAAACTTATTATCCTATTTATCTAAAAATTAAAAAACGCGATTAATCAATTTCGTACCTTCGAACTAATAATATTATCGTTATTAACGTATCCGAAAAAAACGTACCAAAAATTCGGCTAAAATTTTTTGAGTAATTAATTTTTGTTCTTTTAAACGCCGAATTTTCGTTACGTAACGATTAATTATTGTAACAGAAATACCGGTACCGTCATAAAAACGACCGCAACGAACGTACTCATGATAATGAAAAACTTTTTCTATTATTTTACACGGAAAATACCGTACGAAATAAAAAGAATAAAATATTACATCAAAACCTTTAATATTAATTAAATTAACCAACGCTAAACGCTAAACGGTTTTAGAAAATCGACATTTAAAAATACGCGAAAATATAATACAAAAAAACTTACCAAAAAATATTTTAAGGGCAAAATTTGTAAAAAGGGGAAATTATATTACGGCTTAACAAAAAAAAAATCTCGGAAATAATTTTTATAAACCGAACCAAAACCCAAATAAATTAAATTACATAATAAATTACTAACTTATAAAAAGTAATCCAGTAAGCAAAATAACTTACTTATAAAAAATAATCTAATAAGCAAAATTACTAACTTATAAAAAATAATCTAGTAAGTAAGATTAATATAATACACCCTTTTATTCCGTAATTAAATAACGACAGCTTGCAATATAACTTTATTACCTAAAATACCTTTAGTATTATAAAACGTAACTAAATTATCACTTTATTACTCAGTTTCTTATAGTACTCTGCCAATATAAACCCGTCGACTTAGGTTTAATAGTTAGTTAATTAGCCTAGCCGTCATAGAAAGGACTTGAATTTTTAAACAATTTTACCAAAAAGTTAACCAGGGATAGTTCTGTGGAGTTAAGTGAATATTCCGTTACGCTTATTAGCTCGTCGACTTCGCCTTGGATCCCTAATAAGCAACTAGAGGGGCGCACGTACCAATGCGCACCCCCCCCCATTTGCACACCCCTAATTTTCTAACCTTTACACTTTAATCATTGATAACTTTAAGAAATTTAACACTATAAATAAATAATGAATATCAATAAATAAAGCTGAAACCCAAGTTTAATATAAAAGTAGAATATATAAAACCTTAGTATTATTTAAAAGATATACCTATAAAAAGCTAAAAGGATATAAAATTAAATATAATATAGTAAAAATTTATTTATAATTAATAACCAGAAAGTTATTTCGAAATATAAAACTTAACATACTTATTAAATAAAGTTTCAACGTAGCATAATATATTTCATTCTGTAATATTTTTTAAAATATTTTTATATAGTGTGAAATTTTGAAATTTTTTTAAAAAAATAACATTAAAAACTTATAAAGACATATAAAGAATTTTATATTACCTTATAGGCAACATAATTCCTATAATATAATAAAATATAAATTAACTATTATTTAGTTTATCTAATTTTATTATATATAAAATACTTTTATATATATTTAAAAAATTATATTTTTATATAATAAATTTATTACAGCTATATAATATATTGTATTACTTCATTATGTTGTAATATTTTATAAAAATATATATAACCTTTAATAAGAATTTTTGTTCTTTATATAATTAATTTATTATTCGTATTAATTTCATATATTATATATGTGAGAATCAAATGTTTTTAAATAACTTAAATACTCGTTTTTATATATTTACGGCGTATGTAATGCGACATAAATTATTTGGAATTATTAAAGTCATTTCTGAATTTTTACGATTTATTAAACTTTTAACTTTTTGGTGGGTGTACAAATGGTAGGGGTGTGCACTAGTACGTGCGCCCCCTCTAGTAAGCATCCGCCGTACGGTTTTGCAGTCATTCAAATTTGCCGATGGTACTAAGCTCGCGATCGGTGACTAGGCTTGGACATTAGTGTGGATGGCCCACCTTTGAAGTTCACCCCCCTTTGGCAGGGAATTACAAATAAAACTGTAAAACGTTAACAGTTAGAAATATCTATTATAAAGTTATAAAAAATAATAATGAATAAATTATATTAATATAAAAATATATATAACGTACCACACATATAAGCTGGACATATAATTAAGCTAGACACTTTTGTAGTTATTTTAACTCTTTATCTTTAATTATTTATTTCTTAATAACTACAATATAGAACGGCTTATAAAAGAAGCGAGAATGAAGCTAACCGTTTAGACTAAAAAACGAGACCCGAAGTTTAGTTATAAAAAGTTTAATTTTATTTATAACGTCCCTTTTTTTACTTTATAAACGCGATATAAGAGTAAACGCGTTCGAACCGATATTATCTTTCTTTTGTAGAAATTAACGCCGACCGAAAACAAATCGATAGTCGACCGTATCCTCGACTTAAATGTGTAAACGTTTTTAATCTAGCATTAATATGTTAAAGATATAGCGAATTTATTACTCGCGTAACGCGTTACGTAACGCGTCGGAGTTAATTAAGTAATTAATTTTATTAAATAATAAAAAAACTTAAAATATATTTAAATAGGAAAATCGATTATTAAAAGATAGTATGCGAAAATTTAAAAATATTTCATAAATAATTCGAGCTTATTCGAGCTATTATCGTAAAATACGGCATTATAAAAAAGGATATTTACAATTTTAACGAAATTAAATCTTGAATAAAACATTGTATAATAACGGGTATGGTAATTATTAATGCCGAAAAATAGGGAAAACTTAAATAAATTTAATAAAAAAGTAAATTATAATTCTTTAAGTTATTAATTTTTAAAGTTAGATTATACCGTTATTTATAATATAATAAGGAAAAATTACTTTAAAAATTAATTTCGTAATAAGTAATAATAATTAAATAAGGAACGAATTACATATAAAATAAGTTTAATATTTCGATTAATATATTTAAACGCGTACGAAAAAATCGAAACGTTTTTTTTATTTTTAACGGTTACGAAAATTATTATTCGATAAAATTCGAAAAATATTACGTTAATTACGATATTATTACATTTTATATACCTGCGTATTTTTCGCATAAATTTTAACTTTTAACGTATTTTATTTTTTTTCCTTTAAACGCGTTTATTCGTTATATATTGAAAATTTAATACGAGGTTATTATTTTTATATCGTTAAAGAAAATTTCCTTACCAGTTTTTACGACGCGTTTAAAGTTATTATAACGTCCGATAATATTAAATTCGGATTCGCCGTAATTAGTTTCGTTTTATTCGATTTTAATATTATTTTTTTTATTTTCAAAATTTCTTTAGTTATGTTTATATCGAACGTCTCCCCGTTAACCTCCGCCGGTTCCATTCGTTCCCCGCTCGTAAAAACCTTTAGGAATATTAAGAAAGCAACGAGGTAAAAACGTTATTTATAAAAAAAAAAAAAAAAAAAAAAAAAAAAAGAGGAAAACTAGGGTAATTCGTTAAGGGTTATTAAATCGGTTAATCTTTTAACAAAAAGTAACGTTTTACTTTTATACGAAATTTTTTTTTCGAATAGAAGTTATTTAATTACGCGAAACGAATTATATTTTAAGCAAACGTCAGAGAATTAAAAATAAACGTTTTTAAAAAGAAGGAATACTTATTATATATAAAGGATAAGCTTTCTTAGCCGAAAAGAAGGGAGATAATGGGATAATGTAATTAATAGCGGTTAAAGGTAGTCGTCGTAAGAGGGTTAAGGTGAGAAAACAGAAGTATGGCCTTTACGGTAAGCCCGGACATAATACGCGTACTTATAAAAAAGCTGTAAAAATATTTAGCGACAAAGAATCCGATTAGTTTGAATTAATACGATATATTATTATTAAGTTATTTAAATTTATTGCTGTTTGTTGCTGCGGATTGCCAAAAAGTGTCCAGCTTAATTATGTGTCCCGCTTATATGTGTGGTACGTTAATATGAAATCTCCTAAAGTTATGACAATATTTAATAATATAAAAGTATATATAAATTTTATATAAGGTTCGTTTCTTAAAATATACGCGAGAGAAACAATTAAAAACGATATAATTACTTATTATATACTTTAAAAGATTAAATCTAAAATTAATAATTAATATTATATAAACAATGTTTTGAAATAGTATAACGCGATATAAGGAAATAATATTATGCATATGCTATTTTAAGATCAATTTAAATGATTAAATTTTAAATAAGATTTAAAACTGTTAATATTTTAGTTTTATACTTAATAGTATACGTTCGTTAATTATATATATATATAATATTTAATTTTTTAACGTTTAAGCTATATAATACTTTTTATATAAATTATATACAAATCCTTTTATTATTCAATATTCATTATAAGTTTATATTTATTTATTTCTAGTTTTTAAATATTTATAATATTTTTCTTTCAATCCTATAGTTTAAATTTTCATTTAATATTAGTTCATGTATACGTACTCGTTTTCTTTAAACAAAATAGTCTTAAAATCTTTCTTTTAAAGTTAGTATTTTCCCAATATATTATTTTAATATGTTTCGTATTCTTTTAATTTTCAAACTGTTTTTCTTAAAATTATTAATATATAAAATAATTATATTAAATTAAACATTTAACGATTCGGTATTTTAAGTCCTAAATATTAATATCTCAACCTGTATTCTATCTCTTTATAATAATTAAAGTTTTATATTTATACCTATTTTTATAATTTTATTACGTTATTTTTAAATCTCAGCGATTGTATAGGATTTGGCCTCTAAAGGGGGGTGCTGTCAGATATAAGGGACATCAGTTGTAGTTATATTCCGTAACTAGTTGCAGCTGCTCTAGAACGCGCATTGCATTTTAAGATGATCTAGTCCCGGAATATTTATGTTCTAATGAGAGGGATTTTTTAATATATAAGGTGCTAACGCACCCTTATTAACCGATACACCCTTTTAACGCCTTAAAATATTTACGGCGTTAATCGGTATTATTATTAAAGTTATAACTTTCCATTTTACCTTTTTTTTCGGGGATTAAAATCTTTTAATTAGTTAATTTCTTTAAAAATTATTTATAGGGTATTTCTTTATTAATTAAATATTTCCATAATAATTATTAATTTTAATTACTTTTTAAAATACCGAAAAGGGTTACATAATAAGTTTCTAGTTAATCCGTTAATTAATATATCGTTTATAAGCATATAATTTATTTTAACTAAGTTTTTTTAAGATTTTTCGTATTTAAGAATTATATACATTTATGTATCGTAGTTTTGTTATTAATTAGGTAATATTAGCGCTAATAAGTTATATATTATATTAATTATTATATTATATATTTAATAATTTTATCTTAAAAATAAATCTTAATTTTTTAATAAATTAAAAATTAAAAAAGTTTTTTTTATAACTTATGTAAAAAAATATGAACTTCGCTTTTATTATAAAAATAATTATTATATTTTATTTATTTACCCATTATTTAATTATTTTTTCGAAAAACTTTATAACGTAAAGTTAAAAACTTTTTTTATTAACCGTATTATCCGTAAAAAAGGTATTATATTAAATATTTAACAAATCTTTACCTTTAAATTATAACGTTAATATTTTAATTCCGATCAAGTATAATATTATTTGGTCGGTAATTTTATAATATACGTTATTAAGGTTTAAATTAAATTAAGTAAATCGGAATACCGCAAAAAGTGTATCAGGTTACGTCTTAACTATTATAAAAGAAATAAAACCGATTTTCTTTTAATATTTATTAATAAAACTTAATTAAATTAAATTAATATTAAATAATATTTAACATTAACTATAAGCGTTTTTAAAAAGTTATTGAAATTTTTTCATGATTAAATTTATTTTTAAGTATTTCGATATTAAAAAATTATTATAAATTTTGATCCCTTATAAAGGTATACCGTTTCCGTATTTACTAAATTAACTACTTAATAAAGTTTTAAAATTTTTCGCAATATATTATATTAATATCGTTTACGAAAACAATAAATAAATATCCCTTAATAAATAAATTAATAAAATTCATAAAGGAATAAAACTAAATTTCATTTTTTTAAAATATCCCAGTAAAACTTTTTTACTATAACAAAAATAACTCCCTTAGTTTATATAATATATTCTTATTTAAAAGTTTTTTTTACGTTACGGGTATTTTAAAAACGTTTTTATATATATTTCGTAAAATAAATCAGCATATATAATAATGTTTATAACATTATATTATTTCAATTTTAACTCGAACTTAACTGTAATAACAATTAAAACTCGAAATAACCTGTCAATAAATATAATTAAGTATATATCGTTATAAACAGTTTTAAATTATTAATAATTTCGAACGATAAAATAAGCCTTATATTTTTAGAATTAACTATATTTATTAAACTTATAAACGTATATTTACATATACCTTAAATCTTATTTTCTTTTAATAAAAAATTAATTAATAATTTTTTAAAATTGTATTTTTTTTATAATTTCATAAATAAATCTTTTCGATTTTAAGGAATATCTCTTTTAACGGATATATACTTAACTTTTTATAACCTTATAACGGTAACGGTAAATCCCACCGGTATATTCGTTTTAAAAATTTAACTAATATTTTTATTTTTAACTTATTAAAGTTATTCCGATTTAAATAATACGTATTTTAGATAATTAATTTTTTAATTTTTCGCAGCTTACCGGCCGTTTATCGAATATATATACAGAATAAATTTTACATTTAATATTAAATATTACCTTTTATATTTCATAATTACTTTACATAATACCTTTTTAATACCGAACGTACGGGAAGTTCTTTTCCTATAAGATATTTTCATTAGTTATTATTATTTTATATTAAATAAAAGAACAAAAATCTAAATTTACTTCAATTTTTTTCGTTAGTATAATAATTATAACAATTATTAAAATAAACGTAAATGGCGGTAATAATTTAAAAAACGGAAATAATTCGAATATAAAAGGAGTATAAAGGTAATTAATCTCTTGCGAGTAATCTTATTTTTTAATCCTATACGTTTTTTACGTTAATACTTTTTTAAAGTTATTTCTCTGATTTAACCAATACCTAAATTCCGTTTAGCTTTCTATTTTTTTTAGATATATATTAAGTGGCTATTAGCTTAATTAAGTATTTTTACTAATTGGAAAAATCTTTATAACCTTTTTTATAACGTACATAAAGTCGTTTTTTAAGTTTTTAATATCATTTAAAAAAGTGGCCTTTTTGTTAAATTATACGTTTCGAATAATACTAACTTTATTAATTAATAAAGTTTAAATTTCGTAAATATTCGTAAATCGGTAACCGATAAAATAATTTATTTACGTTTTAAAATTTAACTTTTAAAATTTTTATCTTTTTTTTTATAATAATAACAATTATAACGTAAACTATATAATCGATTATTCGTAAATACACTTGTTAAAGTTTTCGATTAAATATTACAATATTATTTTTATACGTTAAATAAATATAGTTTATTTCGTAAAAACTTTACTAAAAAAGTACGTATTTAAGGGCACGGTTATATAAATATATTACCGCTTTAAGGATATATATAATTAAGATTAAAAATAACTTAACGCTTTTTCATATTATAATTACTTTTTCTTTAATTATATCCCTTAAATATTTTGCACCCTTATTTTAGGCCTGGGTATATAATATTAAAAGCTTAAATCAAATATTATAAAAAAACGATTAAGACATATTTCGAAATTAATAATTTTTTAAAATTTCTTTATTGCATTCGATTACTTATAGGAAAAGCTTATCCTAATTTTTTAAAATATTTAAGAAATACCGAAACTTTATAATTAATATACTTTATTTTCGAGTTTTAAAGTAAATATCCTAAATAAAGCTTAAATACCTATTAGTTACAAATATAATATATTTATACCTTTTAAGGTTTTTTTTCGAAATTTATAAAATTAATAGTAAATCTTTATCCTGATTGGGATACTTTTTCTTTTAATTCGCAACGTATTTACTCTTTAACTTTCGCCTTATTACATATTTAGCATTCGACTATTATAAAACCCTTGAAGCGTATTCCTTTTATATAAAACTACAATTAAATAATTATTTTAAAACTTTAATGTTTTAATTTTAAATGCTATATAATACCGTTATCGATTTACGGTAATTTCGTTTTATACGAATTAACGTTCCGTTTATAAATAATTAATATTATATAAAATATTATTACGTTAATATTTTCGAAAATAAATTAATTAAACTTATTGATTAACGTAATAATAACTTAATTATATTTATTTCGAATATAGTTATTAATTTTTTATTATGTTATTAAAATTTTTTTAAAAACTGCCAGAATAATATTAAATTATATACGAAGTTTTCGCAATAAATTACATCGTATAGACGTAACGTTTTCGTTCGGTTAAAACTTTTAAAAAATATATTAACCTTTTTATATTTTTTAAATCGGAACACAATTATTACTTACGTACATCTCGTCGCTTTATACGGTTAATCTAAAATAAATAAATTCTTTAAGAAAATAAAACGAAATATTTATAACGTTACTTTAATTAATAATTTAGAAATACGCTAATATTTATCTTATTTTTTTAAAAAAAATTAATTTATTTCTTATATATTAAATTGCTTTTTAAATTTCGATAAACTGTTAATTTGTTTTTAAAAAAACTAATTAATAACGATACGGTTTCGAACAAATTATCTTAAATTTTCGCTACTTTAAAAAGTTTTTAAAACTTTATTAAGAAATATATAAAAGCATTAAAATAACTTATAGTAAAAATTTAAATATACTTTATAACGTATACTTTATAAGTTTAATTCGTTACGTTTTCGTGTATTAATAATTCGGTCCGAATATAAAGTTTTACGATTGCTTCGTTCCGACTTTTCCCTAAATATTTTATTACGTAACTAATTATTAATATCTTTACTTTTTTCCTAATTAAAATCGTGTTAATTCTGAAAATTTATAATATTTCATAAAATGTTAAAAACGTTATTTTAACGTTTTTTGATAATTGCTATAAATTTGTTATAACTTAATAATCTAAAAGGTTTACTGTTACTTCCTAATAACTAGTCGTACCGTTATCGATTTCGACTTTTTTAATTATTTAAAAAATAATCGTTTAAGTTCTAATAATAGGAGCTAATATTATATATAAGTTATTTACTTATATAATCGTCGTTTTCGCTTTTAGAATAATATATTATTATTTTTAAACCTTAATCTTTCATTATTTTATAATTTAATTATTTAATATTTTTACTAATTTTAAAGCTTATTTTAACCGTTCGCGGTATTTTTGTTAGGTGTTAATTAGGAACCTGTTATCATATACCTTACCGAATTCGGCCAGGTAAGCGTATTATTTCCGTAAGTATTTTTTTTAAAAAAAAGGATTTATTTTTTTAGACGTTAAAAATACCGATTTTAAAATTTATTTCGTAAAATCGTTAATACTTTTACGGAACATGTCGTATTTCCGATTTTTATATATATACGTCGTAAAATCCTAATTATAAACTTATTTAGCTTTAGTCGTTATTTTAAAGATATTCGTTAAATATTTTATCAGATTAATTTTTTAGTAATTCTTCTGGAAAATATAAATAAAAATAAAAATAAGGTATTAATTCGCGTCGTATAACGAATTTATTACTTTGGGTAAAAAGCTATATTAAATTCCGTAAATTTAATAAGTTATGAAAAGTTTTAATTAAAATCGATATAATTTTAAATATTAAATACGTAAGTTTTAAATTTAAATTTACCTTTAAAACGATTTTAATTTTTAAATCCTTTATAAATAATAAAAAACGTTAATAATACGGTTATTATTTTCGTTTTTAACGTATTTAAGTAATTATAATTAATATATACCCAAATTAAGCGAATAAAGTTTTTAATTATTAAATATAAAGGATATTAGTTATAGGTATATTTCGTAACTAATTGCAGCTGCTTTAAAACGCGCATTATACTTTAAGGTGATCTAGTCCCGGAACATATATGTTCCGATCAGAGGGATTCTTCAGTATATAGGGTGCTAACGCACCCCTGCTAGCCAACAGGTGCACTCCAAAGGTGGGTCACCCACACTAGTCCGAACTATCATGACGGACGCGACCAACTATTTAGCGCCGCTGGATTTCAAAGGTTTCCGGTTCGCGGATTAAGAAAAACTTAATAGATTATACAGAAACTTCGCCAGTCTACAACCCAAGCCATCGAAGCTGACGGATATTAATAACATATGGCACGTATAAGGGACGGGACGTATGGCCCGGTACTATCCAAACCACTTCCCAATATGTTCTTGAATTATATTTAATACCGTATCGCCAACCCCGGGAAATTTTTTGTTTTAGTAATTATGAAAGTCGTTTTGGGACAGATTATCATATATTATAATTGCGAATTGGCCTAACCAAACGCCGACCGTTGGTTTACTTGGCGATTAACCATACTTCCCAGATACGATACCATGGTTATATATATACTCCGGTGAGGAGATATGCAACTTTCATACCCCCTTTTTTTTTATGGCCAAAAGTTTAAGGGGCCAATGGGAGTGTACGTATGTTAGGTTTTGACTAGGTCTTTAGATAGTGAAGTAATACTAAATGTTGCGTTTAAGCCAGCCCCTATTGTGGATCACTGTCATCTAAGTAGGTGGATCGGGATAACCTACGTCCATAAGTAGATATCAATTATCACTCTCCCCTATATGACCTATCTGAACTTCGATCGCGATACTAAGAAGTTTGAAAATGTAGTTGGAGCAAAGTACTGCTCAAAGCGGTTTATGAGTAGCACGGAGACTCTTCTCAACTCTGTTCCAAGATCTGTGGCCGCCTTCGCATGTGGGTTCCCACTTAACAACAGCGTTGTTTACATTTCATGAATATTGAAATAGTAACTCTAAATGATGCGCTGGTAAGGTTCGTACGATGAAACGCGCGCAGAATGCGCGCCGTATGCTGACTCTGGGTGAATGACGCAGTTAGATACGGTGCTGATCAATCGATCGCCTGCTCTAACATTCGGGACATCCATCCCACTCGTCCAACCCTGGCGAATTACCGTGTTGTGTCTGAATAAGTATCGTTGTACTTTTCCTCTGTAGACTACCGACTAGCATTGACCAATAATGCAACGTGACTGCGTCTAGCACTGCTGATCTCTCTATTTGATGCACAATCTACCGTTCCGACATTTGCCTTGCTCTGTGCTGATGTTGACGGTCGAAGCTGCTCCAGAGAAAGTACTGTAAAAGAAATCAAAGCCTCATCGTGTATAAAAGCAGGAGTTTCTCCTCACCCATAGTAGTAGCCTAGTCAAGCTCATACACCTATTTCGGCGGTTAGTAGCCGCTTTCTGTTCAAATCGGAGTTCGGGGGGGGGGGGTTGTTGTCCGAAGAAAATCGTCTGATTAAAATGCGCCCATACGCATGAATTCTGCCCGGGACAGACGCTGGATGAAGCTGGAAGTGCTGAGTATGTAAGGAATCGAAGATAGGTAATGTCCTTGACTTGGACCGACGCTGCATAAAAGGGGTATACAAGACAAGGCAGTGAATGCATTCGTCGTATGATTTAGGAGCGCTGGAGATGACTCGGAGGCATTGGGATACTGATACTAGATCTACGGGCAACTACATTGAATAATTAGCCCTTATACGGCTGATCTTCCGATGGTTCCGGCCTCGCCCCATGATCCAGGAATCCGGAGGTCTCCTCCCGGAAAAAGTGGATACACACCCTATTCGTGGTGGTAAAGGCTAGGAAAATTCTTCTTTATCCTTTTATACCTCCCCATGCCTTTCCATCATTTTTATATAAGAATGGAAACAACGATTCATGAATCATTCATCTGCTTCGTAATAGTCTTGTTCAAAAATATGTATATCAACGTCCCGTAGCAGTGGAAAGAAATCCATAGCTCGGATATAGCTGAATATATGCACCTACGGCACACCGTGAGAATTCCTCCATTCTTGACTGAGCCTTACCGTACACATTTTCGCACACGATCCTTCCAGCGTAACCTCATTTCTTACTACAGGAAGCCTCACCTTCCGTCTCGATCTCCTACGGAGATGCCCTTCCTAGTACGTAACTCTCACACTTTCTAGGAAGCAGCTACACAAGCTCTTGAGAGGTATATTGATATCGAGGAAGTTAGGAAACGGTGATCCCACTTGATGTGGGTGGTCCACTGATATAGGACTCCGGAAAGGATCAGCATTGTTCCGGACGACGTCTTAAGTTGTAAAGGGGGTTTTTTTCCCCATGACAACAACTTACGAGGACGGACCGTTCGGCCTAGTTTAATTCCCCCCATTCTTAGCCGGAAAACACCAATATTTGCCGGGCCTCTTTTCCGCGTGACGTCACCCCTATATCCAGCTGGGGTTCTTGCTCTACTTGTGTCTCTCGTTTGCCATAATCTCCGGCCCGTCCTCGCACCACCACGAGGAGATCGTTCGTGTATCGCAATATCGATACCGAGTAGGACGTACCTGCAACTATCCAAGAAATACCGAACACGGCCGCCCAGACTGCGGGGCTGGTACGAACCATGATCGGGGCAAAGGCTCCACCGAGGATGGTAGCGAAGACTTGCAGGGCGGCGAAGCCCACCAGGGCCGTGAGGGTGACAATTGCACGCGAGAAGGCACCATAGCGTTTCGAGATTTCCTCGTAGAGATCGAGGTGGTGCCCTACGTACTCCATGAAGTCCAGACTATAGACCTTGGCGGGAACCCACTAACGGGGTAAGTGTAAGTAACGAAATGGGAGGGAAGCGGGAGGTGCACTGAGCTACTTACACTAGTTTTAGAAAGTATATCTTCTCTATCCGTCAGCCGTGGTGCCGGGTTTTCGACGTCAAGCGGCTTCGAGTTTGCTCCGGAACCCGGAGGTTCGGCCCCTAAGGTGACATGATTACGTGTCTCTTTGGCCCTGGCTGTGCTAGTTGAAGCCTCTTTCCCTTTGAGCTCAGTTGCGGTTGGGTTTGCATTAGGCGTCTCCGCTGATACGCTTTCCGTCGCGAGACGTCTTTCCTCCTGAAGCGCATCGGCATCCCTTTGTTGGCATCTTTCAAGGTCGTCCATGACCCGTTTCATCTGATCTAGAGGAGAGTAAGCAACGATAAGATATCCGACCCATCCAGAGCTAAACTACCTTTGTACTCGCCATAGATCGGCGCGAGGTTAAAGAAGAGCAGCGAGATCGGCACAAGTTGGCCGAACGAAAGAGACCACTGAGAGAGCAGCGGTAGCGCGGCCCAGGTGATGACGATAGACGTGATGCCGAAGGTGTAGAAAAACGCCAACCACGCCAGTTCCCACAGGTACGACTGGGCCAGTTCACGGAACAAATAACCAAAGACCTTGGGCGCCAACTCGAACAAGCCATCCCTTTCTGCCTCGGTAACCGACATGACCAGACAGAACTTAGCGACGTCCCGCTTCGTTGCGGCTTCTTGAAGCGCCCCCCGCGTGAAGTGGGAATGCCAGATCACCCAATTACCATAGCCGCTTGGCCCGTCCGGCCAGCGTTCCCTGCGCTGCCAGTTCGACCGATTTAGAACATCGAACATGCGGCGGGTATAGCCGCCGACAATCAACATAATGGTCAGGGCGGACTGTAGGCCAAATATCGTGGTTGTTAAGGGGCCGTATACGGAAAACTGATCAAAGGCACACCTGACCGAGAGCGCGGGATCGAGGATGAAAGACGGGAAGTTGCTGAGAAAGAGAATGGGCGCTAGGAGGACCGGCAGCACCACCATGGCAACGAGGCGCCACTTTTGGCCGCCTGGCATGAATCTGTCGCGAAGAGCCGCTAGCGTGCACATGTGCGTGAGACAAGACAGCCAGATGGTCGCGGTCGCCATCCGGAAGGAATACGCCGAGAAGTTTGCCGAGTCCGCCAGCCGTATGTACACGGCGACGGCGAGGGCGGTGCCGGTTATCAGCTGCTGGTCGCTCAGAGCCTCGAGGAGCCTCCACAGTGCATGGTTGATGCCGTGGTGCCTGGCAATCTGCTTCGGAGGAGGGGGAAGCGGCACCCTCACGCCCCTGACGAAGCGCGTGAATGCCCTGTCAATGCTATTGTGCCTCCGGTTCCGAGCCTCAAGCTCGGACCTACAATAAAGAAGCAGGATAGCTACAGCAGTTAGGAATACTGTTGCGAGGAATGTGACTGTTACCTAATTTTTATGGCCATCAGCGCATGTCCCTAAAGAGTGGCATGACTCCGAAGTCGGCTACGTACTCCTAGTCCGGCGACATCTGGATCGCCAGGTTCCGTAATGCGGCACGGATCTTCTACATCGTCCATCTGAGTCAAAAATGAAACTTCTCTTGCGATTGGAAAACGTCAGATTATGGCAGGTGGACTTTGCATTCAACTTGTTGCAAAGGAGATGAACCTAAAGAGGGGTTCGCCAGTTCCTCCTACGCCGGTCGTTCAGTGTTTTATTGTAATTGTTGCCAGGGGATGGGTATAGTACCCGTGGGCCACCCACCGTTACCAACGTTAAGGTGGTATTCGCGACGCTTCAGCAGCTGATATTGAGCCACCGTATTCCGGCTATATTTCAGTTTCCGAGGCACCTTGACAGCTGTCAGTTTTCAAATAGTTTGTAAAAGACTCACCCATACCTCCTAAATAAGTGCGCCTACTTAACATACTTAATTTTAAATGGGATTTACACCGTTTTTATATATATTAACATTTGAATAATATATTTATTACTTTCAAATATTATAAAAAATACGACGTACTAGAATAATATATTTAAAATTTAATTAATTTTTCTAAACACTTTAAGATTTAAATTTTTATTAAAAATATTAACGTACTATATGTCAGATATAAGGGACATCAGTTGTTATTTTATTTATAACTAGTTGCAGGTACTTTAAGATATACACTGCACTTTTAGGTAATTTAATCACGGAACATGTATTATTCCGATTAAAGAGATTCTTTAATATATAAGGTACTAACGCACCCCTGCTAATCGACACACCCCCTGAACGTCTGAAAGTATCTACGGCGTTAATCGTTACAATTCCTAAAATTATAGCTTTCTATTTCAACTTTCCTCCGGTAATTAAATCCTTTTAATCAGTTAATTCCTTTTTTAAAATTACTCGTAAGGCGTTTTTTCGCTAATCGAAGATATTTGTAATATTTATTAATCCTAATTACTTTTTAAATTACCGAAAAAACTCGCGTAATAAGGCTTTAATTAATCCGTTAACTAATATATCGCCTATAACCGTATAACTCATTTTAATTAAATCCCTTTTTACGGCCTTTTATAAATAATCATTATATATATTTATATACCGCAACTTCGTTATTAACAAAATAATATTAACGTTAATAAACCGTATAATTTATTAATTATCGTATTATATATTTAACGGTTATATATTTAAAATAATTTCTAATTCTTTAATTAATTGAAAATTAAATAAATTTTTTTAATAACTTATGTAAAAAATTAATAATTCCGCTTTTATTATAAAAGTAATTACTATATCTTATTTATTCGCCCGTTTTTTTAATACTTTTTCGAATAACTTTATAACGTAAGCTTAAAATTTTTTTCGGTCGATCGTATTATCTGTAAAAAAGGTGTTATTTTAAATATTTAACAAATTATTACCCCCAAATTATAACGTTAACGTTTTAATTCCGATTAGATATAATATAATTCTGTTGGTAGCTTTATAATATACGTCGTTAGGGTTTAGGTTAAATCGGGCGGATCGGAATACCGCAAAAAATATATCGGGTTACGTATTAACTATTATAATAAAAATAAAACGGATTTTTTTTAATATTTATTAATAAAACTTAAATAACTTAAATTAAAATTCGGTAATATTTTAACGCTCGTTATTAACGTATTTAAAAAATTATTTAAAGTTTTTTTAAATATTAAATTAACCAGCTTATGTATAAAATTAAATTAAAATAATTAAATTTTCTTATTAAATTTATCTTTAATTATTTCGATACCGAAATATTATTATAAATCCTTAACTTTTAAAAGATATACTATTTTTATATTTATTAAATTAATTAATTAACAAAAACTTAAATTTTTTTACAATATATTATAACGATATCGCGTACGAAAAACAAAATAAGCACCCCTTAATGAATAGAATAATATAATTCGTAAAAAAGGGGTTAAATTTCAACTTTTTAAATATTTTAGTAAAATCCTTTTATTTTAACAAAAATAACTTCCTTAATTTATGTAATATCTTCTTAATTAAGAAAATTTTATTACGTTATGAATATTTTAAAAACGTTTTTATATATAATTTATAAGGTAATTTAGTATTTACAAAAACGTTTATAACGTTATATTACTTACGTTTTATGTTAAACTTAACCGTAATAATAATTAAAATTCGAAACGACCTTTTAACGAATATAACTACGTAAATATTACCATAAACGTTTTTAAGTTATTAATTCCTCGTACGACGAAACGGGCCTTACATTTTTAAAGCTAATTATATTTATTAAATTTATAAACGTATACTTATATATACCTTGAAACGTATTTCCCTTTTGTAAAAAATTAATTAACGGCCTTTTAAAATCGCATCTTTTTATAATTTTGTAAATAAACTTTTTCGGCTTTACGGAATATTTCTCTTAACGGATATATACTTAACTTTTTATAACCTTATGGCGGTAATGGTAAATTACGTTTATACATTCGATCTTACAATTTAAATGCTTTTTTATATACCAAAATATTATTACCTTTCCGATTAAGATAACGCGTACTTTAGATAAATAACTTCCTTAAATTTCCGTAATTTACTAGCCGGTTATCGTACGTACTTATAAAAAAATTAAACGTCTTATATTAAATACGACTTTTTATACTTTATATTTATTTCGGATAACATCTATTTAATACGGAATATATAAAAAGCTTACGTTTACAACCCGTAAAATACTTTCGTTTTTTATTGTTATTCTAAGTTAAATAGCGTAAAAAAACCTAAAACTACCTTTATTTTTTCTGTCGACGTAATAATCGTAATAATTATTAAAGTAAACGCTGGTAACGGTAATAATTTAAGGCACGGAAATAATTTAAATAAAACGATTATATAAAAGTAACTAATCCTTTATAAATAGGTTTATTTTTCCTTATTTCGTACGTGTTTTACGTTAATACTTTTTTAAACTTATTCCGTTTAAGTTTCGATTTTCTTTCTTATATATATATTAAACAATTATCGTTTTAATTAAATATTTTTACTTATCGAAATAACTACTATAATTCTTCTTTTATAACGTTCAAAAAGTATCTTTTATATCTTTAATATTACTTAAAAAGTGGCCTTTTTATTAAACTATACGTCTTAAATAACTATAATCTTATTAATTAATAAGTTCTAGATTTCGTAAATATAAGTAAATCGGTAACCGGTAAAATAACCAATTTATATTTTGGGATTTAGCTTCTAAAATCTTATTCTTTTTTTATAACGGTAATTATTATAACGTAAACTATATAACTATATACTCGCTAATAAACTTATTAAAGCTTTTAATTAAATACTGTAATACCATCTTTATACTCTAGATAAATATAGTAAACCTCGTATAAGCTTTACTAAAAAAATACGTATTTAAAGGTACGGTTATATAGATATATTACCGCTTTGAAAATGTATATAATCAAAAACGAAAATAACTTAACGCCACTCCGCATCGTAATCGCTTTTTGCTTAATTACATTTTTTAAACGTTTTACACCCCCGTTTTAAACCTAAATATACGGTATTAAAAGTTTAAATCTAATATTAAATAAAAACAACTAAAATATATCTCGAATAATAAATTTTTAAAATTTTATTATCGCATTTAATTACTTATAGGAAAAGTTTATCTTAATTTTTTAAAACTTTTAAAAAATATCGGAACGTTATAATTAATATATCCTACTTTCGATTATTAAGATAAATATCCCAAATAAAGCTTAAATATTTATTGGTAATAAATATAACGTATTTATATTTTTTAAATTTCTCTTTAAAATTTATAAAATCGATAACAAATTTTTAATCTAATCGGGATACTTCCTTTCTTAACTCGTAGCGAATTAACCTTTTAGCCTTCGCCATACTACATACTTAATATTCGACTATTATAAAACCTTTTAAACGGACTTTCTTTATATTAAATTATAACTAAGCGATTACTTTAAAACTTAAATATGTTAATCTTAAATATTATATAATACTGTTACCGATTCGTAATAATTTTATTATTCTTAAATTAACATTTCGTTTAAAAATAACTAAAGTTATGTAAAATATTATTACGTTAATATCTTCGATAATGAATTAATTAAACTTAGTTATTAACGTAATAATCACTTAATTATACTTATTTCGAATGTAATTATTAATTCCCTTATTATCCTACTAGTATTTTTGTTTCCGAAATTACTGGAATAATACTAAATTATATACAAAATCCTCGCAGTAAGCTTTGTCGTATAAACGCAACGCTTTCGTACCGCTAAAGCTTTGAAAAACTACATTAACCTTTTTATACCCCTTAATCGGGACGAAATTATTACTTACGTATACCCCGTCGTCTTATACAGTTAGTTTTAAATTTAAAACCCTGCTAATTAAGTTAAAAATATACATCATAAACCCTAAGTACAAAATAAATAAATTTTTTAAAAAGTAAAACGCGACGTTTATCGTATTACGTTAAGTAAAAATTAAGAAATACGTTAAAACTTATTTTACTTCTTATGAAAATTAATTTATCTTTTAGGTAATTAATTTATACTTAACCTTTAATAAGCGGTCGATTTTTTTCTTTATGGATTAATTAGAAAAATTTCGGCCTTTAACGTATATTTCTATTCTTTTATTATAACAGAAGCCATTTAAAGCTTTGCTAAGGAATATATAATAATAATTAAGTAATATATAGTAAAGGCTTAAGTACGCTTTATAACGAATACCTTATATGTTTAATTCTTAACGCTTTCGCTTCCTGCCGTTTCGGTCCGGATAAAAACTTTTACAATTACCTCGTTTTAACCTACGGCTTAAAGTCTTTTCTCGCGGTTAAAAATTAATATTAAAATCTTCTTAATTAAAATCGTTCTAATTAAAAAGGTTTGCTGGTATTTCGTAAAATATTAAAAACGTTACCTTAACGTTTTTTAATGCGGATTATTAATAGGTTATATTCTAATAATCCAAAAAGTCGGCCGCCATTTTTTGATAGCTAATTATGCCGTTATTAATCTCGGCCTTTTTTACTATTTAAAAAATAATCGTCCAAGTCCTTATAATAAATGCCAATACTGTACATAAGTTGTTAACTTATATAATCGTCGTTTTCGTTTCCGGAATACTATATCGCTATCCCTAGGCCAGAATCTCTTACCATTTTATGATTTATTCGTTTAAGTTCTTTGTTAATTTCAAAACTTGCTTTTATTATTTGCGGTATTCCCGTTAGGTATTAATTAGAAGCCTGTTATTATATACCTTGCTGGATTCGGCTAAACTAACGTATTACTCCGGTAAGTTCTTTTCTAAAAAAAGGTTTATTTTTTTAATTATTGGAAATCCCGATTTTAAAACTTCTTTTGTAAAGTTGTTAATGTTTTTGCAGAAAATATCGTATTTCTAATCCTTATAAGTATACGCCGTAAATTCCTGATTATAAACTTATTTACCTTCGGTTACTATCTTAAAAATGTTCGTTAAGTAACTAATATAATCGATTTTTTCAACTATTCTTTCAAAAAATATAATTGCGAATAAAAAACCGTTTAAACTATTATTTCGTATCGTATAACGGATTCGTCTTTTTAGGTAAAAGATTATATCAGGCTTTATAAGTTTAATAGGCTACTAAAAGCTCTATTTAGAATTAATATAATCTCAAATACTAAGTGCGTACGCTTTCAATTAAAATTCGCCCTTAAAGCGATCCCAGTTTTTAAATCCCTTATAAATAACGGAAAACGCCGACGATACGGTCGTTATTATTAACGTATTTAGATAATTACAAACGATATACAGCTTATATTATTTTAACAGCAGTTAATTAATTAATACTAAATTAAACGAATAAAACTCTTAATTATTAAATATAAGAAACATTAGTTATTGTTTTATTTATGATTAGTTATAAGTGCTTTAAGATACGTACTGCACTTTTATGTAATCCACTTACGGAATATGTATTATTCCGATTAAAGAGATTCTTCAGTATATGGGGTGCTAACGCACCCCTGCTAGTTGACACTATATAAGCTTACAAACTGAATAAGTTCACGAACCGTTTTTCTTAACATTTTAATTACCCAACTTTAATTGTTAATTTTTTAACACTAATAATATAAAGCATGTTATAAAAAGATCTAAAATTAACTTAACTATTTAAGCTAAAAGATAAAACTTAATAATTAACTTTAAAAGTTATATTTTATTTATAACGTCCCTGACTTTACTTTAAAAGCTCGATATTACGATCGATGCGCCCGAACCGATACTATGTTTTATTTGCGAAAATTAACGTCGATTAAAAATAATTTATTATTAAACGAATTTTTAACTTAAATACGTAAACGTTTTCTATTCGGTATTAATACGTTAAAGATAATACGAATTTATTATTTACGTAGCGCGTTACGAAACGCGTTAAGGTTAATAAGATTTTAAATTTTATTAAATAGTCAAAAATATTTAAAACACGTTTAAATCTGAAAATTAATTTTTAAAAGCTACTATACGAAATTTAAAAACGTAATAAAAAATAAATTATAATATATTTAATAATAAAAAAGTAATCTTATATAAAACCTGTTAATAATTAAGTAAAGTTAAGTTATTATAATATTATTATTATAACTTCATAGGTATTTCATGGTAAATAATTAACATGAAAAACAACGATATTAAAAAGTATCGATTTATTTAAATATCGTACTTAAAACCTAGTTTTTCAATATGAGGTGACATAGGTGGGTCTTATACAACTTTATAAGGAAGTGGGCAGCTGCTAAGAGCGGTTCCTGATATTTGTAGAGCTATTCTAATAGGGCTATAGTTTTTTCCCTAAATAAGTTACAGCTGCCAGCTTCCTTATAGGTGGAAGGAGACCCACCCTGCCACCCAAATACCAAACGCTAAAGTTTTAGGTGCGATTTTTAATTAATTATCATCATTAGCCCATTCCGTTTCTTTTCGCACCTACCTGCAACCTAGTATATAGCAACAACAACAACAACATGCCGCTACGCCCATAAGCTCCCTCTTTAGGGCACGCTCTTCCTATTAATTAATACAATATGGTACACCTTCCTCTACCGCCCGGAGGCGGTCCTGATAGCGCCAAGGGTTGAGAAGCGGCAACGCGTTAATAAAGGCCGAAATAAAGCCATTAACGCTGATTTTTACGCTTATCATAATATTGACGATATCTTAAAGGAAATTAAAACCCAGAAAGCTTAAGAAACGTAAAAAGGCCAAGAGAGTTAAAAAGGTCAAAAAGTAATTAATTTTTATATATATTGTTGTAATATGTCGCACTTTATATAATATTAAAGTATAATAGTTGTATTATTAAAATGCTAGTATTAATTAAAAACGTTGAAAAACACATACAAAATCAGGTATATCAGCTAGGAGCAGTTCAAGGGGGCATGGGGGGTCATATACAGGCTACTAGGAAGCTGACAGCTGTGAAGGTGCTTAGGAAAAATAAAGTATCGCTCTAATAGGATGGCTCTATTTATGACCCGTGCCTCCCCTGTCATTCAGCAAGCCACTACTGTCTCTCCCCCACTTCCTGAATTTACCCACTTCCTAAATCGGTTCATAACACCGAATATGTTACGTGTTGTATGGTACGCCAAGGGCTGCAAGCCCTTGGCAGACCCAGGTCTATGCACAGCCTTGGCTGGCCCATATATAGCTAGTTAGCTCGCTGTCTTCCGTACTCTCTCTTTAATTGTAACGTAGCTAGAGGCTTGTTGCATGCGTTTTTATATATTGGATTTGGGTCTCCAAACCCCAATTGGGGTTTGGAATCGCTGACCTTTTAGTATTGTGGCTAGCGTCGTACCCTTGTTACCACACATTAGTTCGACATCTTTATTATCTTACGATTTAACCCTTAACAGAATAGGAAAGTATTATCAATAACAGTTTTAATATACTTGTCGGCAAATGTGTTACATTCAATCTCTGGGTTGGTGTCCCTCCCTACTTATCTGCTACTGGGGGGAGGGCAGCTAGATATAGCTGCTACCGCTTTGTCCTTGCAATCCTAGGGCCACAAATCAAAGCCCTTTCAGAAAATCACCTTAACTGCCGACACGCCCTCATGGCCCTAGGGTTGCCATCAAGCCATTCAGATGTCGCTGGCGCCCTTAAGCCATCAAATCATCAAAAACCCTTCCGTTCGGTTTTCCGCCCGGCCCGTACAAGGTCCTAAGTCCCTCAGGGATGAAACTGGCCTCACATTCAGCCTCGCGCTTCCCGTCATGTTTCCCGTCATCCTTCTGCTTTTCGGGCAATCTTCCGCCTTGCGTCCGTATTCGCCACAGTTGAAGCAAAGTGGCTGACCATTCTTGTCCCAGGCAGGCTTATCCCATCGCTGTCACTTCGCGTTATGCGCGTTTCCTCCTCCTTTTTTCGCATCCTTGCTTCGAAATTCGGCGACAAAGTCGTTATACATCTGATTTACCGTCATGGTTGAGTGCTGACGAAGTGGTCTTCTTATTCGACCCTTCCAGGCGGTACCTCTCGGCTAGCAGGGGTGCGTTAGCACCCCATATACTGAAGAATCCCTCTGATCGGAACATTATATTCCGGGACTAGATTACCTTAAAGTGTAGTACGCGCTTTAAAACAGTTGCAACTAATTACTAAATACAATAATAATTAATATCTCTCATATTTAATAACTAACAGTTTTATTCGCTTAATTTAAGCATATATTAATTAATTAAATATTTTTAAAATAATATAAACTATATAATAATTATAATTACTTAAATAAGTTAATAACGAAATTAATGGTTATACCGTTAACATTTTCCGTTATTTACAAAAAAATTAAAAATTAAAAACTCTTTAAAAACGAATTATAATTTAAAACTTACGGAACCCGAAATAATTGTTTACTTAAAAAGAAAAATCGCTATACGACGTAAATTAATGTCTTATTTTTATCCATATTTATATTTAACGCAATATCCACTAAATACCTTTAAAATAACAACTGAAAATAAATAAATTTATACTTAAAACTTTACGGCATATACTTATAAAAATCGAAAATACGATACTTTGCGACAAAATATTAATAAGTTATGAAATAAATCGTAAAATTAATATCTCTAATAACTAAAAAAATAAATCTGATTTACAAAAAGAAAGTACGGAAATAATACGCCTACCTAACCGAATCCAGCAAAGTATATAATAGCAAGCTCCTAATTAACACTTAACGGAAGTACCGTAAATAACTAAAACAAATTTCGAAATTAATAAAAAATAAATAATTAAATAATAAAATGATAAAATAATAAAAATTTATAATTTAAAAATAACGACATAATATTCCGGAAACGAAAACAATAATAATATACATTAATAACTTATATACAATATTAATTCCTATTATTAAGATTTAAATAACTACATTTTAAATAATTAAAAAAGCCGAAATCGAAAACGGCATAATTAATTATTAAAAAATAATAACTAACCTTTAAAATAATTTAACCATAATAAATTTATAGCAATTTTTTAACAACGTTAAAGTAACGTTTTTAACGCTTTACAGAATACCTATAAACCTCGTTAATTAAAACGATCTTAATCAGAAAAAAAGTAAAAATATTAACTTTTAACTTTAAGAAAAAACCTTAAGCTGTAGGCCGAAACGAAGTAACCGTAAAGGTTTTTACCCGAACCGAAACGGGAATAAACGAAAACGTCAAAAATTAAACATGTAAAATACCCGCTTTAAAACGTACTTAACTAATTACTATATATTACCTAATTGCTATTATATATTCTTTATAAAAACCTTAAAAAGTTTCCGTTTTAATAATAAAATAATAAAATATATTTAAGGACAAATCTCTACTAATTAATTTTTAAAAAAAAATCGACAGCTTAGTAAAAATTATAAAAAGGCTTATTATATTAAAAAAAAATCAACTCCTAAAAAAATGTACGACAAATATTTATATAGCTCTTATATATTCGTTAACGCAATACTCTAAATACCTTATATACCTTTTAAGAAATTTAACTATTTTAGATTTAACATTTACGATATATATTTTTAAATTAATTAATAAATTCCGAACTTTTAAACATATAGTATAAAATAACGGAATATACGCAGGCAATAATTTCGTCTCGATTAAAAAATATAAAAAGGTTAATATAATCCTTCGAAACCTTAACAGTATAAAAACGTTACATTTATACAACGTAACCTACTACGATAACTTCATATATAACTTAATATTACTCTGATAACTGCAAAAAAAGGTATTAATAAAGTAACAAAAGAATTAATAATTATATTCAAAATAAATTAACTTAAATTATTATTATATTAATAAACAAATGTAATTAGTTCGTTATCGAAAATATTAACGTTATAATATTTTATACAACCTTAATTATTTATAAATAAAACGTTAATTCGTATAGAACGAAACTACCGCAAATCGGTAATAATGTTATATAGTGCTTAAAATGAAATTATTTAAGCTTTAAAATAATTATTTAATTATAATCTTATGCAAAAGGAATCCGTTTAAAGAGTTTTATAATAATCGAATACTAAGCATATAATAAAGCAAAAGCTAAAAAATTAATACGCCGTAAATTAAAAAAAAAATATCCCAATTAAGGTAAAAAATCGCCGTCGATTTTATAAACTTCAAAAAATACCGTAAAAAATATAAATACGTTATATTTGCTACGAATAAATACTTAAGCTTTATTTAAGATATTTATATTAAAAATCGAAAGCAAAATATACTAATTATAATATGTTAACACTTATTAAAAATCTTAAAAAACTAAAATAAAATTTTCTTATAAATAATCGAATATAATAACCAAATTTTAAAAGATTACCAATTTCGAAATATGCTTTAATTACCTGCTTTTAATAATAAACTTAAATCTTTAACACCGCATACCTAGGCTTAAAACGGAGGTATAAAACGCTTAAAAAATAAAATAAAAAAAACTATTAAAAAACGGAATAACGCTAAATTACTCTCATTTTTAATTACATATATCCTTAAAGCGGCAATATATCTATATAACCATACCTCCAAATACGTACTTTTTTTAGTAAAGCCTATATAAAATTTACTATATTTATTTAACGTATAAATATAATATTACAATATATAATCGAAAGCCTTAATAAATATACTGAGGAACATACGGTTATATAGTCTACGCTATAACAACTACCGCTATAAAAAAAATTTCAAAACTTAAATCCTAAAAGGTAAATTAGTTACCTTATTAACTACCGATCTACGAATATTTACAAAATTTAAACCCACTAATTAATAAAATTATTACTATTCGAAATGGACAATTTAATAACAAGGCCATCTTTTTAAAGAATACTAAAAATATAAAAAAAAACCTTTCATACGTTACAAAAAGAAATAAAAAATAAAAAACAAAATAAAAATAAGCTACAGCAGCTATTCCGACAAATAAAAATGCCTAATCAAAAAGATAACCATTTAATTTATATGTAAAAATATAAAATAAAAGCGTAAACGGAATAGTTTAATTACCGGCTAAGCAAAAAAATAACTCCAAAAAGGTATTAACGTAAATTATACACAAAATAAGAAAAAAAAACCTATTTACAACAATTTAATCATTCTTATACGGCCGCTATATCCGAACCACTTCCGTTTTTTAAACTATTATCGTTACTAACGTTTGTCTTAATAATTATTACGATTATTACGCTAACGGAAAATATAAAGATAATCTTAAATTTCTCTTATATTATTTAATTTAAAATAATAGGAAAAAACAAAAGTACCTTATAAGTTATAAACGTAAACTCCTTATATAGTTCGTATTAAAGAAATAAAATCGGAAACGAATACAAAATATGGGAAATTATATTTAATGTAAAACGTTTAACCCCTTTTATAAATACGTACGATAACCCGCTGGTAAATTACGGAAATCTAAGGAAGTTATTTACTCGAAATACGTACCATTTTAATCGAAAAAAAATAACACCTTGATATATAAAAAAATATTTAGGTTACAAACCTAAATGCATTAACATAACGTACCGCTACCACTGCGAAACTATAAAAAGTTAAATATATATTTATGAAGAAAAATATTTCGTAAAACCGAAAAAGCTTACTTACAAACCCATAAAAAAATTACAATTTTAAAAGTCGTCAATGAATTTTTTGCTAAAAAGAAACAATTCTTAAAATGTATATAGGTATACGTTTATAAATTTAGAAAATATAATTAACTTTAAAACCGTAAAACCTGTTTTGTCATATTAAGTAATTAACGGCTTAAAAAAGCTTATAGTAATACATACGTAATAACATTTATTAAAAAGTTATTTCGAACTTTAATCGTTATTACGGTTAAATCCGATTTACAGTTTAAGTAATATAACGTTATAAACGTTTTTATAAATATTAACTTATTTTGCGAAATATATATAAAAACGCTTTTAAGATATTCGTAACGTAATAAACCTTTTTTTTAAAAAAATATTATATAAATTAAAAAAATTATATTTAACTCCGTTTCTTATAAACCTTATTATTATATTCGTTATTATGTATTTATTTTTTTTATAAACGATATTATTATAAAATATCGCGAAAAAAGTAAAAGTTTATTAATTAATTAATTTAAAAAATACGAAAAGGGTATATTTTTACAGAAAATAAACATTTATAATAATTTTCCGATATAAACAAAATTTAAAACCAATTTAATATAAATTTTTAATTATTTTAATTTAACTTTATATATAAATTAATTAACTTAATTCCTAAAAGAAATTTAAATAAAATCTTAAAAACGTTTATAATTAACGTTAAATTATTATTAAATTTTCACCTAACTTATTTAAATTTTATTAATAAATATTAAAAAAAATCGGTTTCATCTTTTTCGTAATAATTGATACGCGATCCGATATATTTTTATGATATCTTAATTTATCCGACTTAACTTAAATTTCAACAACGTATATGATAAAGTTACTAACCGAATTATATTATACTTAATCGAAATTAAAACGTTAACGTTATAATTTAGGGGTAAAAATTCGTTAAATAGTTAAAACGATATTTTTTTCCAAATAATACGGTTAACTAAAAAAAATTTCCAAACTTACATTATAACCTTATTTAGATATATAATAAAATAACGAGCGAATAAGTAAAAGATAATAATTACTTTTATAATAAAAACGAAGTTATAATTTTTTATATAAATTATAAACATAATTTTATTTAATTTTAAATTAATTAATAGTTACCTTAAATATAAAACCGTTAAATATATAATGTACTAACAAATAAATTATACAGTTTATTAACGCCGATATCACCTTATTAATAACCAAATTACAGCATATAAATATATATAATTATTAATTATAAAAAGCTGTAAATGAAAACCCTTAATCAAAATAAATTATACGCTTATAAGCGATATAGTAGCTAATAAATTAATTAAAAACCTTATTACGTAATCTTTTCCGGCATTTTAAAAAGTAGCCAAAATTAATAAATATTACGAAAATTTTCAATTAACGAAGAAATACGTTAAAAATAATTTCTAAAAAGAATTAACTAATTAAAAAAAATTTAATCCCCAGAGAAAAGGTAAAATAAAAAATTATAACTTTAAAAATAATAACGATTAACGCTGTAAATACTTTAAGGCGTTAAAGGGGTATATCGGCTAGCAGAAATACGTTAGCACCTCATATATTAAAGAATTCCTTTAATCGGAACATATATTCCGGGACTAAATTATTTTAAAATACAGTACGCGCTTTAAAATAACTGTAACTAGTTACTAAATATAACAACAACTAATATCTCTTATATTTAATAGTACTGTCGTAATTACGGCCCCGAATTAAGTTGATAAATATAGTATTCTATAAACTAGCATTAATAAGTATGCCGATTTTATTACACTATCATAGCAGGGTCTTCAAATTAATTATATAGTTAAAGGTTTACCGCTAAATGTTTTATTTAACGAATTAAAGTTACGTTTAAAAATTTATTTTATAATCGAGAAATTAACCCCCTACTAATAAGCCACCCTATTAACAAGCCACTTAATTTTAAAACTATTACTATTATAACTAACGTATTATACGAGTAAACGGGACAAACGGGTAAGCGGAATACTTTTTAACATTCCGCCATAACAAACCTTAATTAATTATTTGTAGTATATTAAATCTATTTAAATTAATCGAATTCTTTTTAGACGTATTTACAGCTTTTTTTATAAGTACGCGCATTATGTCCGGGCTTGCCGCAGACGCTATATTTCCGTTTTTTCGTTTTAACCCTTTTACAACGATTATCTTTAGCTATTATTGGCGGCATTTTTCTACCCACCCTTTTTTTTTCGGCCAGAAGAGTTTGTCCTTTTTGTATAATAAGTATCCTTTTTTCTTAAAGATGTTTGTTTTAGTTTTTCAACGTTTGCTTAAAATGTAATTAGTTTCGCGTAATTATGCGGTTTTTATTTAAAAAAGGTAACTTTATAGTAAAACATTGATTAATTTTTAGTTATAAAATTAACCGATTTATTAATTTATATTAGTAAGTTATTTTGGTAAATTTTTGATGTAAATAACGTTTTTATTTCGTTACTTTTTAGATATTTTTAAAAAATTCTATAAACGGGGAAATAAAACAGGCGAAGGTTAACGGGAAAACGGTCGGCGTAAATAGAAGTAAAGGAATTTCGAACTTGAAAAAAGAAATTAAAATTAAGTAAAAGGAAATTGGTTACGGCGAATCCGGATTTAATATTATCGGACGTTATAATAGCTTTAAACGCGTCGTAAAAATCGGCAAAACCTTTTTGGGCAATATAAATATAATAACGTTATATTAAGTTTTTAGCATATAACGAATAAACGTGCTTTTTCTAAAAAAAAGGTAAAATACGTTAAAAAGCTAAACTTATACGAAAAATACGCGGGTATATAAAATGTAATAATATCGTAATTAGCATAATATTTTCCGAATTTTATTAAATAATAATTTTCGTAAGCTTTAAAAATAAAAAAACGTTTCAATTTTTTCGTACGCGTTTAAATATATTATTCGAAATATTGGACTTATTTTAAATTTAATTCGTTCGTTACTTAATTATTATTATTTTGTATAATTATTTAACCGATTACTACTAATAAATTATTATAGAATTATACTTTTAAACAGTTTTTCTACGTTATAATAATAAAATACATTATAATCTAATTTTGAAAATAAATAACTTAAATAATTATATCTTATTTTTCTTTTATTAAATTTAGTTAAGTTTTTTACGTTGTTCGGTTTTAATAATTACTATATCCGTTATTATAAAAAACATTATTAGTAATTTCATTTTATTAAAATTATAAATATCCTTTTTTATAATGCCGTATTTTGCGATAATAACCCGAATAAGTCCCAACCATTTGAGAAATATCTTTAAATTTTTACATAATATTTTTTAATAATTGATTTCCCGATTTAGACGCGTTTCAAAGTATTTTTACCTTTAAATAAAATTAATTACTTAATTAACCTTAACACGTTCTAGAACGTATTACATAAGTAATAAATTCGCCATATCTTTAACATATTAACGTCGGACAGAAAACGTTCGCGTATTTAAGTTAAAGATTCGTTCGATAATGGATATCTTTTCGGTTAACGTTAATTTTTGTAAAAAAAAGTAAATAAATAAATAGGAAATTAATAAATAAATAAAAAAGAATTCTCGGTTTAAAAAGGTTTATTATTAAATCGGTTTCAAAACATAAATAAAATTACTTCATACATAAAACTAAACCGTTTAAAATTAAATTTCGGGTTTTATTTTTTATTTTAAACGGTTAGATTTATTTTCACTTTTTTAATAAGTCGTTTTATATTATAGTTATTAAAAAATAATTAATTAAAGTTAAAAGGTAAAAATAACGAAAAAAGCGAACGACTTATTTATGTAAGCAACTTACTTATATGGTACGTTATTATCCTTACTAAGGAAAATTATTTTTGTTGCCGGTTTACCGATAACTTACTTCTATCCGATTAAAAGATTATTATAAACGATAATGGTTAAAAGATAAAAAAATAGGTTTAAAATAGGTTTAATATTTTAATTAATATATTCGAACACGTACGTAAAAATTAAATCGTTTTTTTATCCTCGGCGGTTATAAAAACTATTATTCGACAAAACTTAAAAAATATTACGCCAATTACAATATTATTACATTTTACATACCCGTTAATTTTTTATACTTATTTTAACCTTTTATCGTATTTCATTTTTTTCTGTTAAAATGCATTTATTTGTTTTATATTAAAAGTTTTATACGAAGTTATATTATTAATAAGAATTTTATCTTCGGTTTTTATAACGTGTTTAAAGTTATTATAATAACCGATAACAGTAGATCGGAGTTTGTAAAAACTGGATTTATTTTATTCGATTTTAATACCGTTTTTTCTCAATTATAAATTCCGGTTATATTAACTATTTTTTATTTACTTTTATTAACTCCGTTATTTCGTTACTTATAGAAACTTTTAAAAATATTACCAAAATAATTCAATAAAGGCGTTATTTGTAAAGAAAGATTAGAAATTATTAAGGTAACTCGCCGATAGAAATAATTAAATCGGTTAATTTCTTACTAAAAAATAACTTAATATTATTATACAAAAACGCTTTTCTGCGGAAGAAATACGGCTTATTACGTGAAACCAATTACATCTTTAATAAACGTTTTTAAAAAGGAAAAATACTTATTAAACAGGTATATGTTTTCAAAATTATGAAAGAAGATAGTAGTAAATAATTATAATTAATAATAGTGAAAGGTAATCGTCATAAACAGATTTAAGCGAAGGAACGAAGCTATAACATTTATGATAAGCCCGGACATAATATACGTATTTGTATAAAAAATTAAAAATGATTAACAACAAAAAATCAGATTGGTTTAAATTAATTTATTACGTTATAATTAATTTATTTCAATTTATTATTGCGGAATGGTATAAAACGCGCGACAACCTTATATGCGCGACGAGCTTGTGTCGGACGTTAATAACAAAGATTATTTTCGAACGAATTATTTAAAATCATTTTCGATAACTATTAATTCGAACTTTATAGAAAGCTTTCGTTAATAAAAAGGAAGTTTTTTATTATATATATATTACTCTTTAAATATACGTAAAGAATTTATTAAATAATATTTCACCGTTAAATAAATCTAAAGATAAATGATAATACGATAGGTTATAAAATTAAGATATACCGTATTGGTAGTATAAAAATAAAAATAAAACAGATATTAAAGTTTTTATAATATCAAAACATAAACCACGTTATTAATAAGTTATAAATTAAGTAAAAATATCGATTTGAATATAAAACTATTAAATTTACCGGTTTAGCAAAAGAGTTACGAAATAGTATTTTCGTTATAACGGTAACAGTAATTATATTTATATTACCGGATAGAAACAATATAAAGTTAATAGTAACAAGATACGAAAAAGATTAAAAAAGATATTAAAATAATTACGCCGATTTATTTTTTAAGGAAAAACCGTTAAGCTCTCGGAATATTCATTATACAAGCATATGACAAACTTATTTAATAGATAAAAACCGTCTTAGAGTTTTTTTCACTGACAATTTAAAAAAGATAAAAAATTTTAAAAAGTTTTTAAAAATTGTAAAAGAAAAATATTAATTAAATATAGTTATAATTTAATTAAAGCCTTGATTTTATTCGCGTTAAAAAAGGCGCGTTACATTTTTATATCGATTATTAAAGGTTTAATCGGATAACTCACGAGAACCGAATATCGTTATTTTTAATACTAGAAATTTTAGATCGATTAGTAAATACCCGCGTATATATAAAGCTGAATCTAAAAGATACGTACCGTTAAATACGTATTTAAAAAGACGATAAAAAAAATCGTTTTTAAGACGAAATATAGTTATTTCGAGTATTTAATAATACCGTTTGAGTTTTTTAACGCTTTAACTACGTTTTAAATATATATTAACCGAATTTTAACAAATTTAATAGATTATATTTTATCGTTTATCTCGACGATATACTATTATATAGTAAGAACTTAAAACAACTAAAGCAGTATATTCGTAAAATATTAAAAAAGTTAAAGAAGTAAAAGTTTCATACAAATATAAAAAAGTGTAAATTTTATATATTTTTAAATTCTATATATTTTTAAATTTTTTTCCTAAATTTAAATTTTGCCGAATAATATTAAAATAGGAAAGAAAGAATCCTGTTAAGATTATTAAGATTTAGTAGTTATTAGGAAATATTTATTCTATTTAAGCTTTTTTAAGTTTTATAAGTTTTTATCGAAAATTTACTAAAAATTATATAAAAATATTTATATCATTAATAAATCTGTCTCGCGGAGATACCAAAAGTTTTATACAATTATTATCTTAAAAAAATAGGGTTTAAAAGATTTTAGTTAACGTTCATAACGGGGAAAATATTTCACTATTTTAGTTTATCGTTCTTTATTTATATCGAAATAATTACGTTTAAAAAAGACATTAAAGTAATTATATTTTAACATTAATAAAACTGTTAGTATTTAATAATATTAAAGTTACAATAATAATGCCGAAAAAAATTAGTTACGTTATAAACAATGGCGAGTTTTTAGTTATTATAAATATCTTTAAAAAATAGCCCTATGGTATTAGCTATTTGTAATTTTATATTGAAGTTATTATGAATTATTTTTATTATAAATATTTGAAATTAAAATAATAATTTAAAACGAAATGGTTAAGGTAATTAAATTACCTTATAATAGTAAATTTCGTTATTACATTCCGGTTAAAAAAGTAACTTAAATAATTACCTATTAAAAAGGCTTAACTTGTTACGAAATAATACGAACGAAAAGATTTTAAAAAAAAGACAATATTAACGTAATAAGAAAAATATTAAAAATAAACATATTTTAGTTAAATTTTAAAGCTGCCAGTATTTATCGTTTTATTAATCGGATCGCGGATATTTCACTAGAAAAAAGTATGCGGACTCGGGAATAAGGCGGTTAAAAATATACCCGAAAAGGTAAGGTATGTACTGGCTAGGATTATAGGTTGTAAATTGTTCGTTTTACGGTAGTAAAGCGTTAATAACGCTGTCGAAACGGTATTATTACTGAAAAAAAGATTTAGTAGTTATTCGGATATTTAAATTATAATAAAAAAAAATTTTATTTCGAGTAAAACTTAAGAAATAAAACGTCTTAAGAAATATAAAGCGGGTAAGTAATTATAACATATCGAAAATAATAATAACTTATTAAAATATAAAAGCGTAGTTTACGGATTATATAATCCGAATTAATATAAAAAGTTTATTAGTTAATATTATAATAATTTATAATAAATTATTTCCGCGTTAGGAAAATATATAAGCGGTTAATGCGAAATTATTTCTAGGAAGTACAAAGGCAAACTATTAAAAACTATTTAAAAAGTTATTTTAAATATTAAAAATTTAAAACGGCGTTGTATTAATTTTACAAAAAGCTTGTTTTATTACTAATTTCGGATGATGCGTATAAAGAAATTAATATAGATTTTATTATAGGCTTACCGTTAATAATTTAACTAAAGTATTTTTATATTATATCTTTAATTAATAACGTACTATATAAGCGAGTCGTTAATAGAACCGAGTTGCTCGTTTTTTATACCATTTTAACTACGCAACTTTTATCGTTTATTTTTTAATACCAATAATATGAAACCGATTACAAAAAAGGCGAGGATAAATTTAACCGTTTAAGTTAAAAAACAAAACCCGAAACTTAGTTATAAATGTCTTGGTATAATATATAACCTTTCCGAATCTACCATAAGAAACCGATATAACAGTATACGCGCCTAAACCGATATTATTTCTAATTCGCAAATATTAACGCCGACCAAAGAAAAATCGATTATCGAACGAATTCTTAATTTAAATATGCGAACCTTTTTTATCCGATTTTAATATGTTAAAAATATAGCAAATTTATTACTTACCTAACGTTTTACGATACGTAACGGAACTAATTAAGCATTTAATTTATTAAACGGTAAAAAAAACTTAAAACGCGTTTATATCGGAAAATTAATTGTTAAAAGGTTTTTAATAAAAATCTAAAGATATTTTATAAGTAATTTAAGCTTATTCGGGCTATTCTCATAAAATTGGGCATTATAAAAAGATATTTACAATTTTGATAAAATTAAATCTTTAATAAAGTTTCTTATAATAACTGACATAATTATTATTAATATTAAAAAATATAGAAAATTGAAATAAACCTAATAAAGAACTCGGAAATAGTTTATAATAATAGAAATTATTAACTTTTAAGGTTAGGCCTTACTCTTATTTATTATCCGTACCGAGGAAAACCAGCTTTTTCGCTAATTTACTAATAATTTATTTTTACCCGATTAAAAGGTTGTTATAAGCGATAACGGTTAAATGATAAATAAATTAAATTTAAAATAAGTTTAACATTTTGATTAATACATTCGAACGCGTATAAAAAAATGGAAATATTTCCTTATTTTTAATAATTACGAAAACTATTATTCGATACAATTCGAAAATATTACGCTAATTACGACATTATTACATTTTACATGCCAGCTAATTCCTTTTATTTATTTTAACCTTTCGACGTTTTTTGTTTTTCCCCGCTAAAACGTACTTATTCGTTATATATTAAAATTTTTATGTGACGTTACGTTACCCATATTACTAAAAAAAAAAATGTATTACTAATTTTCAAAACGCGTTTAAAATTATTATAACGACCGATAATATCAAATCCGGATTCGCCATAATTAGTTTCGTTTTATTCGATCCTAATCGCGTTTTTTTTCTAAGTTAAAATTCCAGTTATGCTTATATTAATTATTTTTTCGCTTACTTTTACTAACTCCGTTATTGCCTTACTTACGAAAACCTTTAGAAATATTATTAAAATAACTTAACGAAAACGTTATTTATAATAGTAAATTAAAAATTACCAAGATAGCTCGCCGATAAAAATAATTAAATCGGTTAACTTTTTAATATAAAGTAACTTAATATTATTAGACGAAAACGTTTTATTTTAGAAGAAATACGGCTTATTACATAAAACAAATTACATTATTACTAAACGCCGAAAAACCAAAAATTAACGTTTTTTTAAAAAAAGAATACTTATTAAACAAAAAGCATAAACCTTTATAATTACGAAAAAAAAAGGGTAATAAATAATCGCGGTTAATAACGGCCGAAAAGAATTATCGCAAAAAAGTTTAAGCAAAAGAACGGAAATATAACATTTACAGCAAACCCGGACATAATACGCGCACTTATAAAAAAGCTATAAAAACGTTTAGCGATAAAAAATTCGATTAATTTAAATAAATTTTTTACGTTATAATTATTTTATTTGAATTTATTATCGCAAAGTGCTTAAATGTCAGCGACTTGCTTATATTAGCGATTCACTTATATAGTACGTTATAACATATTTAACGGCATAGTTTAAATTGGGGGTTTTTATTTACGAGTAAATTTTAAAAGATTTTTGCGAACCTTTTACGATGAAAAAGAATTAAATATAATTTTTTACCTACAAACAAAGAGGCAGACGAAACGTTTAAATTAATTTTGAAAGTATTATTTAAGAAACCGTTAAGATTTAAAGTAAGTAAATTAAGCGTCGTATTTATTAAGATATACTTTATATATACTAATAGTTATTTTTTAACGATTTAAATAACGTTAATTAAATGATTTTTCGGCTGTATTTTATAAGCTTTAAGAAATATCGCGTTATATCACGGAATTTTAAACATTTAAGCCCTGTTAAAATGATTTAAAAAAGGGTTACGACGATATATTAAAATAAGAAAACGTTGTAAAAACATTTTTATAAAACTTAAAATGCGTATAAGAAACATTATAATAAAGGCCGTTTTACGAAGAAACTACGATAGAAGTAATAGGGGAAGATCTTTATTAAATATTTTAATTAATAAAGGCGTAGTAGGAAAACATCTAATAAGTATATTAAATTTTTTCAAATTATGAAAGTTATAAATTTAAAGTTAATTTGCTAAATACGATTTTACTTTTTATAAAAAAAAATGTACAATATTCCCCTTATATTGCTATTAAAACGGTGATATAATAAAAATAGATTTAAGAAAAAGCGGAGAAATAATTTTAACGTATCGAGGGAATTTTAAGAAGAAAAAATTATATAATGCGCAGGCTTTTCTCCTGAAAAAAATAATTAGAATTTCGCGATTATTTATTAAAAAGCTTATTATTTTATACGAAACGTTATTAAAGTGAGAAAGATTAAAGGAAAAAAAACTTTAAAAAAACCGTATAATAAAAAAGTCGTAATATAATAAAAGCGTTAATTATTACTTAAGACTTATTTAAGGTATTGCCGTTATTTATTTAGGTATATTTATTTTTAATAAAATATTTATCGTTTATGTAAATATTTTTAAATAAAACTTAAATTAATGTATAACGGAATTAATACTGAAATTTTAAAATTATTTTAAATATATTTAAGTATTATTATTATTATTTTCAACTCTATTTTTAGTATTAGTCGTATATTATTTAGTAATAATAAAGGTTTCCTCGAGTTTTCCTTTCGTAAAAAGTTAATATCGATTAAAAAGGGAAAATCGTCAAGTATTTACGTCGACAACGATACGGGTATTTTTTATTAATTTAATATTTTCTTAAAAAATTAAAAGGAAACGTGTCGTAAGGTTGTAATAGTTGCGTTATTATTAAGTAAAAGTTTTAAGTAACGAATTTAAAAAACGTTTGTATTAATTGTAAAAGGGTTAATATTAAGTTAATAACGAGTTAACTAAGGTGTTTATTATAAATAAGTAATAAAGAAGATTTATGTTTTCTTTATATATTTATTAAGTTTTATCCAATTTAATTTTGGTGCGGATTTAAGCTTTTTCGATATATACGTTTCGTTAATAAAAAGTACGTAAAGAGATTAAAAAGAATTTATTTCGCCTTAATGGAAGGTATAATTTTGTTAGTAGTTTTAAATTTGCCCGGATTTATAAAGTCGATTTCGACAATTTTTGAAAATGTTTTAGCGAGTTTAAATATAATCGAGTAAAAAAAGGTCGGAATTTATCGTTAGAAGTTAATAATATCGTTATTAAATCGTAGTAAAGTATAAAATTACCTTTATTATAACTTTATTCTTATTTTGAGAGGTTATATATTTATCAGTACTTTGTAAGATTTTATTAATTTCGTAACGATAGGCTGGTATACGAATTATAATTATAATAAATCGAAGGTACAAAGTATTAGCGAAAGTTTTAAAGCAAATTATTAACGATAAAAAGAGAAAGATTATTAAAAAAATATTTATAAAATACGTTTATACTTTTTAATAAAAAGGGTTATTTTAAAAAAGGTTCGGAGAAAATTCGTAAAAAAAGACGTATTAAGGTTATAATAAGTCAAAATTAAAAACGAGATGCAAATATACAATTATGTCGTTATTAATTAGTAATAAAAATATATAAACAACTTATAGTAAGCTTAAAAAACTAAGTTTGTTACGAACTAAAAATAAGTTACATACTGGCGAACGTAAAAAAATAAACAATAAAATAAAAATAAAAAGTTACGTTTAAAAGGAAAAAAAAAGTTTATATGCCGAAAACGGTATGTTAAACGCGGTAAAGATTTTCTGCCGGTAAAATTCTCGGTATTTTAATTATCTTCTTAGAAGTTATTCCTAGTATACCATGTATTTAAAAAAAATCTACAAGAGTTATATTTTGTTACCAATTATTATATTTTATTACTTATTTTTTTGTTATAAAGTTGTTATACCCTTTTAGTAAGGATAATTTATTAGGTATAACATATGATAATGGTGGTTTTATTAAGATTTTTAAAGGTTAGGGTTTAAAGGAGGAAAGGTTTTGTTCGAGGTTAAGGGAATAGGAAAAGATATCCGCGTTAAAAAAGGATATTAAGCATATTAGGTGTTATTATTATGCAATTGTTACGATATTTCTATAGGGTAGCCGCCATATAGGTAATTGCTTATTCCTTCTTAAGAGAAAAAGGGTAAGTTTCAAACTAGTTCTTAACATACCCGTATTGTTCTTTTACTTTAATCTTAATATATTTAATAACTACATTATTATATAATTTATTATAAAAGATATTATTAATCTTCAAGTAATTTTCTTATATTTCGAGTTTAATTATAAAAATATTAATATTTTTATTTTAATCGAAGTTATTTACTTTTTTTAAGGTAAATTATCTTTAAACCTTTTCCTGAAGGTAAATATATTTAGTTTTACCTATTTTTTCGTTATAATAATCCTTTAAGCGTTTAGCTTTTTAGTTGCGGCTTAAATGTCACGGTTTTCAATTTTAAATTTCGGTATATTAAGCCTTTAATTAATTTCTTTTTAATATACTTTAAATAATATTATCATTTCGAACAAAATTTACAAATAATACCTATAAAGCTAACTCCTTTTGAATTAGTTTAAATCTTAGCTTAATTACGAAGGTTTAAAATTAATAAAAACTGTAATAGTCCTAATATAACGTTATCAGATATAAATAAAAATCGATAAGCTTGAAGGGCTTTTTACCCGAGATTACGTTAATGGAATAGGAATTATATTTATAATAAGGTACGGCTTTTCTCGTAAAAGTTACAAATTTTAAAAGCTTTCTTATTAATCGTTATATTATATTATAAAAATAATGACGTTATAAATATTTTTTAATATATTTCGTGCTTCGAACGAATTAACGTTTTTCTATTAATATACCCTCGATATTCTTCGTGATACGTTATATTTCGTTAAATAAAGGTGTTAACATTATCTATGTTAAGAAACGATAACGATTTAACTATATTACGAAGAAATAAAGCTAATTAAAGCCGAAGCCCGTTTTTTAAAATCAGCCGATTAAAGCTAAACTGAAAATATTAGAGAATTCAGCTTTAGAAGGTTTACTAGCGTTTTAATAAAGTAAGAAGGTTAGCATAAGCCTTAAGAGTCAGTTTTTGGAAGTTCGGGAATAGTATTTTAACTATAGCAGCTAATACTTATAGCCCCTACTAACTCTGTTAATCAACAAGTTAGAATTAGAGCTACTAATGCTGAATTTCTACTAATTTAAGTTTTTGCTTCAGTTTATATAGTATTAATCAGTAACTTTAATAACTCGAAATTAACTAATCTAAAAATGCAGGAATATTAGCATACTAATTAAATATAATTTGTTTAAGCCTGCTAAGAAAGATCAGAGATCTTTAACAGAAAGGTGCAGTTCGACAATTTTCAGACACTGATTCTTAAGGCTCGTACTAACCCTATCGTTTAGCAAGACGATAATAAATATTTTAAAGCTAAATTCTCTATTATTTTTCATTAGGCTTTAGTCGGCTGATATTAACGAAGAGGCTTTAGATTTAATTAACCCTGTTATTAGCCTTATTATTTCTTAATATAGTTTAAACGTTATCGTTTTTTGATATATAAAATATTAATATGTTTTCTTAACGAAATATAATATACGAGAAAAGAAAAATCAAAAGTATATTAAATAAAAACCGTAATTTTAATCGGAGGTTGAAAAATATCAAAAATATTTAAAAATAATCTCATTTTCTATATACAATTAACGATTAATAATAAGAATTTTTATATTTAAAGTTTTTGTTAAAAACTATAATTTGTTATTAATATAAAATTATTTTATTAACGTATATTTATTTAAAAAGTCCGGGTTTATCGATTACTTTATACATTTAATAATATTACTTTAAAATTATTAAGACTTTGATGCCTTTTAAACTTTCATACTTAAGTTAAGGTTTTAATTTAAGCTGAAAGTAAGTAAGCTTATAAGCGTTATTTATAAACTTTATTCGAAGGAATAATACTTTATAAAATAACGTATTATATAAGCTTACAAGATAGTTTTGGGCACCTCGCGATAATAAAGTTAATTTAGCTAATTATACTATATTAAATTAATTTAAGTTAATCGAATTGTTCTTCTTTAAATACTTTTTTATTCTCCTTATAAGTACGCGTATTATATCCGAGCTTGTTGCAAATGCTACATTTCTGTTTTTTCGCTTAAACCATTTTATGACGATTATTTTCGACCGTTATTAGTTGCGGTTGTATATTATTATTTTTCTTCGTCGTTATAAGAGTTTGTGCTTTTTTTATAGTAAATGTTTTTTTTAAAAAATGTTTAGTTTTAATTTTTCGGTGTTTATTAAGAATTTAAATCGTTTCGCGTATTAGGCTGTATTTTTTGGACAAAATGCGTTTTCGTGTAATAATATTAGGTTATTTTTTAATAAAAAATTAACCGATTCGATTATTTTTATTGGCGAGTTACTTTAGTAATTTTTAAAATTTTAATAAATAACTCCTTTATTAAATTATTTTAAAAATATTTTTTTAAAGTTTTCGTAGGTGGGGAAATAACGGAGCTAGTAAAATGAAGTAAACAAAGGGTCGGTATAGGTATAATTAGAACTTTTAATTCGAAAAGAACGAGATTAAAATAGAATAAAACAAGATCCGTATTTGCGAATTTCGATTTAATATTATCGGTTATTATAGACGCTTTAAACGCGTTATAACAAGCGGTAATAAAAAGGTTTTTAGTAATATAAGTAATGTAATATCGTATAAAATTTTTGATTTATAACAAATAAACACTTTTTAATAAGGGAATATAAAATACGTTAAAAAGTTAAAACTATAAAAAGAAATTAACGAATATTTAAAATATAATAGTGTCGTAATTGTTAAAAATAAATAAACGTTTCGATTTTTTCCTATTTATTCGAATATATAAATCGAAATATTAGATTTATTTTAAATATAATTTATTTATTATTTAACCGTTTTCGTTTATAATAATTTTCTAATTTAGGAAAAGTAAGCTATCCGTAAACTACTGAAAACGGTAATTTTTCCCCGTAAGAATAACAATTAAAAATAAGGCTTAATCTTAAGAATTAATAAGTTATATTATTATAAATTATTTCTGATTTTTTTATTAAATTTATTTAACCTTTTTAAACTTTTTAATATTAATAGTAATTATACCGATTACTATAAAAAATATTATTTCGTCGAAATTATATATATGTTTTTCTATAATACTGTATTTCGCAATTATATTTCGATTATAGTTAAACTATTTACGAAATATTTTTAAATTTTCGCATAAAAACTTTAATAATTTATTTTTTAATTTAAACGCGTTTTAAGTTTTCATTATTATTTAAGAAAGTTAGCTATGTAATTAATTTCAACCCGTCCGGTAACCCACTAGGTAAATAATAAATTCGCCATATTTTTAACCTATTAACGTTAGATAAATAACGCTTATATATTTAAGTTAAAAGTTCGGCCGATAATCGATTATCAGTCGGCGTTAATTTTTGCAACTTAAGGATAGTATCAGTTCTAAAGAATTTATTATTATACCGTAGTACGAAATAAAATGGGCGATTTCATAATTAAAGTTAAATATCGCATAACTAAATGTCGGGCTTCGTTTTTTAACCTAAACGATTAAATTTATTCTTGTTTTCTTTTTTTTTATAAGCCGTTCTATATTATTAGTAATAGGGAATAGTTTATTAAAGTTGAGTAATTAAAATATATTAAAAACTATCCCGTAAGTTTTTCTATTTCGTAAGCTTATATAGTACGTTATATTAAAAATAAATTAATTAAAAGTTTAATAATTCGATACAAAAAAATAGAAAATAAGGTTATTAAGTTATAAACAATAAATTACATATTTGGAAAATTAGTATAATAAAAAAGGAGGTAATATATATATATATATATATATATTATAAAAGAATTTTAAAAATATATTATATTATAAAAATTTCGAAATTTTTACCCTTTTCTTAAAATGTAACGAATTGATTTAAAAATTAATAATGTTTTTTATATTACATTATACTGCAATAATTAACCGATATTTACTATTAAAATGCGTTAATAATATAAGATTATATTCGGATTTTCTATTAAAGTTAAAAGCGACTTAGTTATTAGTTTTAACAAAAGATCATATTATTACTTATTTTAATTAGAAAGTATTATAAGCTTTTTTGCCAAAGTCGATTAATAAAAAAAAGATCGTTTCATCGAAAAGGCCGAGGTTACTTTTATCAAGGATAAATTTTTCCAGCGGGTACCCGGCCACCCTGATAGGCGCCTTATTAATAATTTAAAAAAATAATAAAAAATTATTAAAGAAAGTAATAATACTTTAATAAAGCGAAACATTACATCAATTGTTAAAATATTAATTTATATTAAAACATAATGCAAAATACCTAGTTAATTAAAAAATAATCCATAAAACCTTTATCAATATTTATAGCGATTATTTTTATAATAATAACGTACTACATAAGTAAGTTGCTTGCTTTTATCGTTATTTTCACTTTTTAACTTTAATTACTTATTTCTTAATAACCATAATATAGAACGGCTTATTAAAAAAACGAGAATAAACCTAGCCGTTTAAATCAAACAACAAAACTCGAAAGTTAGTTTTAAACTGTTTAATTTTATATACAAAGTAACTTTATTTACATTACGAAACCAATTTAATAACAAACTTTCTTAAACCGATATTTCTTTTATTTGCGAAAATTAACGCCGACCGAAAAAATATCGATTATCAAATAAATTTTTAATCTAAATACGCGAATATTTCCTATCCGGCATTGATATATTAAACATATGGCGAATTTATTATTCGCGTACCGCGTTATAGATTATATTAAGGTTAATTTAGTAACTAACTTTATAAAACGGTAAAACAAACTTAAAATACCTTTAATTGGAAAATTAATTATTAAAAGATATTATACGAAAATGTAACAATATTTCAGAAATAGTTCGAACTTATTTAAGCTATTATTGTCAAATACAGTATTATAAAAAAGGATATTTATAACTTAAACGAAATTTAATTTTTAATAAAACTTTTTATAATAACGGGTATAATAATTACCAATATCGAAATACGTAAAAAGTTTAAATAAACTTAATAAAAAATGAAAAATAAGATATAATTATTTAACTTATTAACTTTGAGAATAAATTATATTATTATTTATTATTATAATAAGGAACATTTATTTTAAAGTTTAATTCTATAATAACTTATTACTAATAACCGGTTAAAAATCGCGTGAATTATTAATAACTAAAAAACAAACAAATTAAAATTAAAATAAGTCTAATATTTAATTAATATATTCGAACGCGTACGAAAAATTAGAAAAAAAAAATTAATTTTTAACGGTTACGAAAATTATTATTTAATGGAATTCGAAAAATATTACGTTAATTACCATATTATTTTATTTTATATGCCTGCGTATGTTTTATATAAATTTTAACTTTTTAACGTATTTTATTCTTTTTAAACGCGCTTATTCATTATATATTAAAAACTTAATACGACGTTATTATATTATATTATTAAAAAAATTTTCCTTATTGGCTTTCATGACGCGTTTAAAATTATTATAACATCCGATAATATCATATCCGCATTTGCCGCAGCTAGTTTTGTTTTATTTAATTTTAATACCATTTTTTTCAAATTCGAAATTTCTCTAATTATACTTATATCAACCGTCTCCCCGTAAACCTCCGCCCGTTTGATTTCCCCGCCCGCGAAAACCCTTCAAAATATAAAGGAAACAAAAAAAAAATAAAGATTTTAACGTTATCTACGAAAAGAAAATTAAAAATTATTAAGCTAATTTGCCAATAAAAATAGTTAAATCGGTTAACTTTTTAATTAAAAATTAATTCAACTTATAGTATAAAGTTATTTTCCTTAAATAAAAAACCGCCTAATTACGCAAAACGAACTATATTTTAAGAAAATATCGGAAAATTAAAAATAACCCTTTTCAACAAAAGGGGATAGTTACCATACAAAAGTAATAAGTTTTTTTAGTCGAAAAGGAAAAAAGTAGTAGAATAATACAGCTAATAACGGCTGAAAATAATTATCATAAAAAGGTTATAACGAAAGAACGGAAATATGGCATTTGCGGTAAGCTCGAACATAATGCGCGTATTTGTGATAAAACTGTAAATATATTTACCGAAAAGGAATCCGATTAATTTTAGTTAATTTAATATGTTATAGTTGATTAATTCGAATTTGTTGTCAAAAAGTGCTAAAAGGTAAGCGACTTACTTATATAATACGTTATATCACTCTGCGTTGTTAAAATTTAGGCGCGTAATAACCGCCTTAATATTTTATTTATTAATTTAAATAAAAGTTAAAATCTTAATAACTTAAAGATTTTTAAAAAATTAAGGATTCGAGCCGTAGAAATTACAGACGTAATAAAAATAAAATATCGTAAATATTACAAGTTCTTTAAATATAAAAGAAAATAAAAATAATAAAAGTAATAGAGATATAAATTATAAAGATGTTAAAAATATTAAGATAGTAAAAAAGATAAAAATAAGAAAAATAATTAAACAAGAATAATATACAAGAAAATAACGAGTTTTTTTAAAAAAGTATTAGGTTATATTAACATATTTTATTAAAGTATAATATATAAAATTATCTTGTTTTAAAAATTTTAAACCTATATATAAAACCAATAGAATTTAAAACTTGGTAGTGTTTAAGTTATTATCAAAGAATAAAATAAAAATATTTTATATCAATTTTTGAAAGTTATAACTTATTACGCTTTAATATTTAGCCCTTTCTTAATAATAATAATAATAACGCTTTTAATACTTTTTACACTTTTAATATATATTTAATATCTTTTTTACGATTTTCTTAAAATATCTAGTAATGAGCGAAAAATTATTCGCTTAATCGTTATTATTAACGTAAACCTTTTTATTTATTTTTATAAACCCGTTAAAATTAGTTTCGCCGTAATTTAATAAAAAGTTGCAAAAGTTAACCGTAATGTAAATGTCTTTAATTATCGTATTAATACTTATATAAAAATAAGTAAGGCTTAAACCTTTTTCAAAATTTCTTTAATTTAGGGAAAGAGTTTTTAATAACGTTTTATAATTACGTATACTGTAAATTATATATCTTGTTCGAAATATTTAATATTAAATTATTTTACGTTTACTTTCGAAAATAATACCGCGTTCCGCACTACGGAATAACAATTCGTTTATTAATAACGTATTTAACAATGCCGAATAAGTACTTATTTTTAGAAATAATAAAGTTATTACGATTAACCGTATTATTAAATACTTCAATATTACTTGTAAAACTTTTCTAATGTATTAATACGTACGTAAACTTCTTATTAAAATTATAAATAGTTAATATATTCGATAATAAATGTTTTACAGTTTTTATATATTTTTAGCTTAACGGCGTTATTTTTAATTTTAACTTTAACATAAATATTATTTAACGCTTTTATTAAGTCCCTGAATTATAGAACAAAATGTTCCGCTTTTTACGATTTTCCGGTAAAAAACGGTTAATGATAGGTAAAATAATAATATGTACTAATATTATAAAAATATTTAAAACTAACTATATAAAGGATTTTTAAATTATAATATAAATAATTACTTAATTTTTCGTTAATTAAGATTAGGAAGGCCTTTAACTTTTTATTCGCTAATAATTAACTACGTAACGCGTTATACGTATATTTTTAATTCACATTAGTTTTCGGAAACGATTAACCGCCAAACATAATAACGTAAATATATAATTATAATGTATCAAATCATTAATATATACTTAGGTACAGTAATAATTACGGCAGTAAATAATTACGAAAATGATAATAGTAATAATAAGCTTTTATTACTAACAGCAACGCGTTTCTCGTATTAAGATTATAATATCGAACGTAAAAAAATGAAAATAAAAATATTACGAAATCATAAAATCAAAAATACGAAAATTTAATTTTATAACGTTATTAAAATATACAGCAAAACAGACGGCTTAAAATTAAGGTAAAGTTTCTAACATAATTTATATATTATTTTTAACCATTTTTAGCATTTTAAAAATAGTTAATTTTAAAGTGGCAACTCTTTAACATATTAAATAAAGTTTATTAATCCGGAAGCGCCAAAAAGGACCAGCCATTTTTAGTGAAAAAATGGTGGGGGTGGCTGGTTCTAAACGATCCGAACAGTTTGCTAAAGCTGATTCTGAATCCCCACAAGTAGGTGGTGCTGAAATTTTCCGAACTGGGCTAAAATGTGGAGATGGTTAATTCTGATAAACACGAAAGGTTTGCTGATACTGATTCTGAATCCCCACAAAGTATGGCTTGCTAAAGTTAACCGAACTGCACCTTAGTTCCGGGAAAAGTGGGTCTACCCCTATTCGAGGTGGCGAAGGTGGCATAGCCTTCCAAATATTTCCAGTCTGTCACGTCCCTGGCAGTACGCTCTACTGCGACAGCGGAATAACGCATGTGCGCTCGTATGACTTATATCCAACTTCGATATTCAGCTTGGGTGAAACAATTTGGGACAAGCCTCCTCTATTCGCCTCCAAGGTCGCTCACGACGACCGGCATCTCAGAGAGGACAACATCCCAGTTCCCGAGATACATTTGCCGGACCTCTTTTGCTGAAGGTGCGTCCCTAACAAAAGCACTGCAGGCATCGGCGGGGAATGCCCAGTGCAGCGCGGCGTATACAGCTCCGCTGGAGAGAAACCCGTAGATATACGACATGTAGTAGAGCTTCGTCGCCCCATCGGTTACCTGGACGCTGGAATTCATCGCAGCAGCGAAACCAGGCATACATGGAAGGACGCCGACCAGCCACTACCGACGCTATTCGTCAGTGTATTGCCTCATTTTATTGACAGCGCTTAAAATCAGGACTTACCGCAATAGGGGCCCTCCAATTGTACCCATGACTATACCAGTAAATGCTATCCGCGGTGCCGTTGTACAAGTCATCGATATTGATCTTGCGTCGGTTGACAACCAGGTAGCTAGAGACCATTAACCCCGTCATCGGCGCGAGAAAGACGCTATAACTTGAGAGTACGGTGAGGAACGTGGTCGACGTGTTGACGAGGCGCCAAGGGTTGACGGCGATGCTGAGAAGGGCTGTGAGGTACGCCCCGCGGCGGATATTGATGAACCGCGGGAAGGTGGCCGCGAGGTCGAAGCCACCGGCGAGCGCGTTGGACATGACGTTGAGGCCGAGCTGGTTGACGGCGAGGCCGAGCCCGGCGAAGAAGCAGGCCGCGCGCGTCCCGCGGCCCCCCTCGTCCTGTTGCTGCGCCTGCGCCATGAGCCGCACGAACAGCGTCGGCGGGTCCCACACGGCCTCGCCGCCGAAGCGATGCTGCGTGGCGGCCGTGACGAGGATGCCCACGAGCGAGCCGAGAATCGCATAGAGCGGGTAGGGGACGGCCTGGCCCCAGAGGGCGTGGGCGGGCCGCGCCGCGAAGCGCGTGTAGTCGGCCTGGTTAAGGATGGCGCTCGAAATGGAGCCCATAGTAGAGGTGGCTCCGTACACCATTAGCCAAGCAGCGCTATCCGGGCCGCCCGTCGACGGGAGCTCGCTCCGTCCAGACATGGTATCGCCGAAGCCCTTGGACCCCATCGTTAAAAGCGCCCAGATCAGCAGTACGAGGAAGAAACAAAGGGTGGCGGCGCAGGTGACTATGGAAAAGCCTTGCAGGCGGTGGGGTTTAATCCAGATGAAAGGCAGGGAGACGGTGCAGAAGATGGCATAGGCGACAAACTGGGCGGTCGTCATGCCGGTATCTTCCGACATCGTATTCGGGATATGCTTCTCGAGGTTCGGATCCCACGAGATGAGAACGACATAAACGCATTGCCCGCCAACCCAGCACGTAAAGCCGTACCTGTCGGTATAATAATGGTGGAACGGTTAGCTACCAAGCGTAGGTAGGTGGATAGGCAACAGGCGATTTCAACTTACCATACAAAAGACAAAAATATGCGATTCCATATGGCGAACTGAGCTCCCCGCATCCCCCATACGGCACGGCTGAACACGGGAAAACCAACTGCGTATATGTTAGAAAACCCTTTATTTAAGGGGCGTAAACGGACATTCTTACTTACGATGAAGGTAAATACCGGGTAACGAATTGACGATAAACGCCGCCGTGGCGATGATGTTCCCGATGGCGATGCCTACCCAGCGAAATAAGTAACCGTTAGATACCTACCGAATAGGTCGCCCACATAGTAAAGCTTGCCACCATGCCAGACCGAGCGGAATAAGCGCACTTCCAGTCAGGTAGTTGGCGATGTTATAATTTGTTAAAATCCCTGGTTATAATTAATGCACAACCCCGGCCGGGTGTGGGAATAAAAATGCTCTACATAGGTTGTGAAACATCAAGAAACCCCAAGTTCGTCGCGAGGACTCGATAGGGCGGATGTCCTCATTCTTTTCCTGTTAGTCAGCACCCGTCGCCGCGTCGATTGCTAGATAGCATTTCAGCTCACAATCCATCGGTTCACATAGGGGAGTTCCATCCGCTTAATGCATGCTTTCAGTCCCATGATGATTGAAGTGGTGATTTGTCACAGTTAGGCTGACGGCGAGAAAAGGCTGCATAGGGTGTGAAAGGCGTGTATTGAGATGCACGATTAGGGCTTTAAAGAGCAGTGGCTAGAAAGCGTTATATAGAGTGTAGGAGCCCCGGAGTAACGCTATTGCGGGGTACTATAACGTAAATGATAAAGTAATTACCCCTATTTGATAATATATCTCTAAAATAAAGAGAGATATTTTCTTACATTTTTTAATTACAGCTTATATAATTTCTAAATAACGTACCGAATAAGCGAAACGCATTAATAAGCGAACCGGATAGTTTTTAACACTTTTTAATAACTAATCTCTATAACATAATTTTATAATATCGAATTAATTTAAGTTAATTATATTCTTTTTAGTAATTATATTTAAAGCTTTTAATTAAATATACGTAGTAGATTAATGTTTATTATAAACCTTACATAGTATAAGTTAATTAGTTTAAGTCTTTAAAACGGTTTTTAATAAAGTAAGTAAATTAAATTTTGTAACATATATCTAGTTAAATTCGTCGAATTAAAAAATATTTAATATAAGTAACAAATATAAATCTAAATAAATTAAAAAAGTTTATGTTAGGTGTAACGGCTAGGCTAATTAACTAACTATTAAACCTAAGTCGACGGGTTTATGTTAGCAGAGTACTGTGGGAATCTGAGTAATAGAGTAATAAGGTAACTTAGTTACGTCTTGTAATATTAAGGGTGCCTTAGGTAACGAAGTTGTATTGCAAGCGGTCGTTTATTTAGTTATGGAGTTACGGGTGTATATATTTTTTTATTGTTTCTTTTTGATCCGACGGAGTAGTTCGGATTTTTTGTTTAAATGTATATTGTTTTTTTCTGATCCGATGGAGCAGTTCGGATTTTTTTGTTTAAATGCATATTATTGTTTTCGTAACCGATGTATTTGGATTTTGTTTTAGTTTTTAGCGCGACCGTTTCCGTAATTTTTATTGGATGGTTTATAATACGATTTCCTTTTTTTTAAATTTTCGTTCCGAAAATTTTTATCCGAGGTAAGTATTTTTGTTTTATTATGTCCAGTTGTATCAGTAAATTTCGTAAATATCGCGTCCGTAAGGAGAAAACTATTTTTGAACGTGATTAACGAGAAAAAAGGGAAGTATTTGTTCGTTTTGTTATTAATTTTAGTTTTGAGGTTATATTTTATATTTTTTATTTTCGTATTAGGGATAAATGCGTTATGTTTAATAGCGTTTTTCGTTACGATAATTGTATTCCCAAGAAACGGTATTGCGATGGATCGGGTATTTTCTTAATTTTTTTGAATAATATTAATAATAAAATGGAACGTTTAAAATTAAAGGAAACGTCGGTTCGCTAATAGCTGCGTAATATACGAATCGAGTTAAAAGTTATTTTACGTCGTTTTAACGAAATTTTGTCGCGTTTAAATCGTTTTCGTATATAATAAAAATTTTTATATAAAAAGGGGGTTAATATGGTTAATCGAGGTTTGTAGTTTTTGGACGAATTAAAGGAGCAGGAAAAGGCGGAGCGTTTAGCGGCGGAGAAGTAGCGTTTGGAAGCAGCCCTGCTGGTTTTTACTTTTGATTGGTTTTTTCCTAAGGGTTTCTCCCTTGATTTTGATTGGGATTTTTTTTTGCGTGGTACCGTTGTTGGTGGAAATTTTTTAGTAGACGTTAAACGCCGATAAGATTTTTAGTTAGCTTTTAAAAGGTTTCCGAATCGGGGTAACTTTTTTATTTGACCAGATACTGCGTAAGTTTTTTTATTTTTCGTATATCCAGGATATTTTTTATTTTTTATTTTTTTATTTTTTTTTATTTTTAGGTTATTTTATTTAATGTATACCTTAATAGTATTTTTGGTTAATTCGAGTAAGGATATATAGAAAATTAAGTGAAACTTAATTTTAAATAGCAAATTTAATTAATAATTATTATTTGAAATTTTCCTAACGATTTTATATGGACCGATATATTTGAAGTCGAGTTTTTTATTTGGTCGTTTTATTTGGATGTTTTTGGTAATTAAGTAAACTATTTTTCCTTTTAAAAAAATTAATTTTTTTAACCGTTTTTAATTATAATGTTTTTTTATTTAATTACGTACGAATTCGAGTTTTATTTTTATTTCTTGATGTAATTATTTAAGTTATTTTAATATAAGGATTATTTTGGTATTAAATAATCTTTCCTTTTATAATTTCTTATAAACTTTTAACGTAAAATTAAAATTAGTTATAATTAGGGTAGTTTTAATACTTTTATAATAATTAATATTATAAGTTACTTAAATTATTAGTAATTTTTTAATTTAGTTATTTTGTTCGTAATTAATATAATATCGTAAGTAAATTTCGAAAACTTGATTTTATTTTTTTATCTGCTTATTTATTTAAAGTCGAAAAACGTTAAATAACTTATAATTTAAGTTAATTTGCGTTATTAAGGTTTATCAAAATTTAAAGGTAAACGTCGTATTTTTATTTAAAATAATTTCATAAAGTAATCCGTATATATTAAAAATATTTTTCAAAAAAATTATACATTATTTATTCGGCGTTAGTATTTTTTTTATAAGGTAGGAAATAAAAAAACTTTGTAAATTGGTTAACGATTACAAAAATATTATCGTAATATATATTCGTAATTAGGTTTTTCGAAAAAAAAATTTAATAATAAAATTTATCATAATAAAATCTTATAGTCGTTTTGTAACTGGTAACGGTTATAATTTTCCGTAAGGTTTGTATCGTCGTATTTTGGTTTTGGCGCATATATTATATTATCGTATAATTTTTTATATTATTTTTCTTATATATGGGAAGCGATAAAATTGTCGTAATTTTTCGAGTATTTTTTTAATACCTGGATATTCGTATAATTGGTGTTTATGCATTTTTCGGGTAATATGCTTTTTATATTTTTTTAGTATTTATGCGAATAATAAATCGTTTATGTTTTATATATATGTATTAAAGTTTCGAATTACTTTATATATTTCCGGTAATATAATCGTAATTATAATAATTTGCCGTAAACGTAAATATTTTTTTATGGTAATATCGAAAATTACATAATTAACTTTAATCGCTTTTTTTTCGAAGTTAAACCGTTTGTTAAGCGTATCGGTTTTATTATTTTTTTTTAAATTTTTACGATAAATAATAACGAAATTATATTCGGTTAATTTTTCGGCATAACGGAGTTATCGTATTGTAAGTTTTTTAATCGTGATAAATCGAATAAAGTTTTTATAATCCGTAGAAATTTTAACTTAATATTAGTTATTTTTTAAAAAATATTTAAATTCGCGGAAAACTTTAACGATAGTTAAAAATATTTTATCGGAAATAACGTATCGTAATTTTGGCTTTTACAATTTATAAAAAAAAAATGTAACGGGATATAATATACTTTAATCGTCCCGTTATCCGATTACTGCGCTTAAGGTATAATTTAATATATCGGTTTTTAACTTTATTAAATGGTTTAGATCTTATATAATTAATATTAGTTAACTGGTAGTTACTTTTTTAAATTGCTGGAAAACCTTTTCCGTTTTAGGTATTTATTAGAATTTTTTTTTTCGTATAAGTACGTTTAAGGGTATGGTTATCCGGTTAAAATTTTTAATAAACTTTCGATAATAATTAACGAATCCAAAAAAGGCTTATATTTTTTTAACCGTAATAAGTTATGCTTAATTAAGTATTATAGCGATTTTCTTAGGGTTTATTTTAATATATCTAAAAGTGATAATATGGTTTAAGTATTTAACTTTTTCTATATAAAATTTGTTTTTTTCCGCGTTAATTATTAAATTGGCGTTTTGTAATAATTGTAATACTTTATAAATATGTTTTTCGTATTATTCCTTAGTTTTTAAGAAAATAAGAATATTGTTAAAGTAACATATTACGAAAATGTCGAGATATTTTTGAAAGATATAATTTACCATTCGTTAAAAGGTAATAAACGTATTAATAAATTTTATAAGGGTGATAAGGTATTTATAAAGGCCGTATTTCGTTTTAAACGTTATTTTTTATTTATAACCGTTTTTAATTCGAATTAAATTATATTTATTTTTAAGATTAAAAGTAATAAATTATTATATTCTATAAAAACAATTTTTTATTTCGTTAATTAAAGGTAATAATATTTGGTTTTTAATAATAATATTATTAAGTTATTGGTAATTTATAATTCGTCGTAATTTGCTGTTTTTTTTAAGTATAAAAAACATAAGATAATCGGTTGGTAATTTAAATAACCGAATTTATTTTTTTTAAGTTAATTTTCTAAATATTCTCGAAATGTTTGCAATTTTATTTTGTTAAGGTTATAAATAAGGTAAAACTTAATAAATATTTTTTTAAAGATATTTTTATAGTTTTATTCGTTATGTTTAAGTAATTTTATTTCAAGTTTTTTATTAAAAAGTTTTTCATATTCGTGATATTATAGTAATATATTGGTTAATTTTTTTAAATTTAAATTTAATTATTATAGGTTATTATTTAATTACTGTAATTTTGTTTTAATAATGGTAATAATACGTCGAACTTTTTTATAATGCTTTTTTTTTCTTATATTTTTTTATAGGTAGTAAGGTTTTTGTTATATCCTTATGCCGGTATTTGTCATTATTTTCGATCGAATATTAAGACTTTTATTTTTTTTTCTTGTTACGTATCGTTAAACTGTAAAAGAAATTTTACCTAGTTAGTTATTTAGTCGATTAAAGGATTATATTAGCGTAATTATATTGTTCCTAAAATTATGTCGTAATTCCCTAGCGGTATAATGTCGAAATTAATAATTCTGTATCGTTTTAGCGTAACGGTATTAAGGTAATTAATTTCGCGTATAATTTTCCCGTTGTTATAAAAAAATAATTAACCTTTAGTTGTATTCGTAATATAAAGGTTTTTTTTATATTTTTATAGTAACTTAAATTAATTAATTATTTTAGATATAATATAATTACTTTTTAAAGTTCCGTTATTTACTATAACAGTATACTAATATGTTCCGATTCGTAATTTTAAGGTAATAGGATTTTCGTTATTCCTTATTATTATTAAAGCTTTTTTAGGGAATTTTCGTTAATTTTTCTGGGTTTCGCCTTTTTATAGTTTTTTATAAGGGGCTTAATTTTTTTAGGGGTTATTCGAATTGTTATATTCGTTTCCGAAAATCGTCGATTTAATTTCGTAATTGCCTGATAAGATATTATTATTATAAAACTTATAACTTTAATGCGTTAATACGTATTACGTAAAGTTTAGTATTTTTGTAAAACTGCGTATTTCGATATTTTTGCATTTTTACCGTTCCTTTTAACTAAAATATTTTTTCCGTTTATTATCGTATTTTTTATCCTATTATGTAAATTATTTTTCCATAACGTAAATTATTTCCCATATGGGAGTGTTTTCGTTTTTTCCCCATAGAATTTTGGTGGTTTTTTCCAAATTAGCTATAATTCCTTTCCTTTTTTAAGGATCCATGGTGGTGGATAGTTAAAGGTGGAGGTCGGCGATTAGTTACCGTATAACTAGACCGCGTTTTTTTAATATTTCCTTTTTTTTTGCTAATAAATGCGCACATTTTTTATAAAAACAAAATAAGTCCTTATTAAGGCAGTATTTTTTTGGGGGCCAACTATAAAATGTTATTTTCTGATCGATTTTTTTTTAGAAGCGTATAATACGGAGATAATGGTATTATCGTTTATTTTGCTTATTTCGGCCGGTTTAACCAAAAAAATCGAATTTTTCTTTTATTATACGTATAATACGTAGGTAAATAACTTATTTTTATTCCTTATAATTTAGGTAATATTATTACTAATAATAAAAAGGATATTTTCTAATATGTTGGTCGGGGGTATTAGGGTAAATTATTTCCGTTTATCCTTAATATTTCTGCAGCTATTTTTCCGCCGCGTTTAAAAGTTTAATAATTATAAATTACCGACGTATTATAGTAACTGTTTTTCCCTTATTATTTAGGGATTACCTTGTAAGTATTAAAGTTTAAGGCTTGTTTTATTATTTTTTAGGTAATTTGCATTTTTTGGCTTTATGGCTTATTTTGCCATAATTTCAATATTCGATATGTAATTTGCTTTGCTTTTAAACGGCGTCGATTTCCATAAGTTTAAGTTCGGCTCTATATAACGTATTTGTTCGTTAAAGTATGTTATTGTTCGTATTATGTCGTAACTTGTAGTCGTTTTTTCTTTTGGCATTACGGGTTTATTAAACGTATTATCGGTTATTAATTTTAACGGCCGTAGTAATATAATCCGTACGATATTACGGACGGTTTTCCTTAAACAATTTTTTTTAAAATTCCTTTTTAAGGCTATTAAAAAATCTAGTTATTAAGGTTTTTTGTTCTTAATTATGTTTTAAGGAAAGCTGTATAAAATCGGTACCATATCGAGATATAAACCTTTTTTGTCGTAATTGTTGGATTTTTATTTTTACTTTGTTTTTTTCGTTTATTACTTTAAAGGTTTTTTAAAAAGCTTATTCGAACGTTTTATAATCGTTATAAATTCGTATTACCTTTGGGTTTTATTATTTTAAGGGTATAATAATATATTTTCGCATAACGGGTTCGAATTAAATAATTGCATGTCCCGAAAATCGTTTTGTTACGAATTTAACTCGTATAATTAAGGTAATAAATCGTATTAGGAAATATCTAAAATAGGCGCGATATTACATAAGAAATAATTAAAATTTAATAAACGTTTCGTTAAAAGGTTTAGGCTTAAAAGGTTTTAACATTTCTCCTGGTTCCTTATTAGAAATTAGCTAAATCGGTATTTTTCCATAAGTTTATTAAGTTTGTTCCAGAAAAATCCGAATTGTTTAAAAAGTTAAAATAAATTTTACGTTATTTCGTTTAAATTAAATAATACGTTAATTTACGAAATTTAAACGTCGAAAAACTTTTTTTTTAGTTAAGGCGGAAATTTGTTTTTTTTCGTCGGAATTTATGTTATTATTCTTAAGGGTTTAATAAGCGGGCTATTTATTAATAAATATATTATCAGGGTATTACTTAAAATTTAACGGTATTATTAAATAAAAATTTATAACATATAACGGCTAAGTTAATTAATTAACTATTAAATTTAAGTCGATAAGTTTATATTAACAAAATACTATAGGAATTTAAATAATAAAATAATAAAATAACTTAATTACGTTTCGTAATATTAAAAATGCCTTAAATAACGAAGTTATATTATAAGCTGTCGTTTATCTAGCTATGGAATTACGGATATATATATTCTTTTGCTATTCCTTTCTAATCCGACGGAATAGCTCGGATCCTTTTATTTATTTATATACTGCTCCTTTCTAATCCGACAAAATAGCTCAGATCCTTTTGTATAAATGCATACTGCTATCCCCGTAACCGATCCACTTGGATCCTGTTTCGGTCTCTAGCGCGACCGTTTCCGTGGCCTCCATTAGATGGTTCATAACATCAGGGGCTAAAAAGATAAGGATGGAGGCGCGCGTCACAAAAAGAACGCCAAGCACGCTAGGTTTCATCACTACGCCATCGCTACGATATCTCTACGGAATAACCGCCCTTATAGGTAACTACTTATTCCCTCTTAAAGGATAAAAGGTAAATTTCAAACTAATTCCTTACATACCCGTATTATTCCTCTTATTTTACTCCTAATATATTTAATAAATTACAACTTTTTTTTATTTCTATTAAACCGTAAGAAATAAATAAAATAATTATAACCCCTGATAACGATAAATCGGTTATCCCGGTTACCTAATTTACTTAAATATTAAAATCTAAACCCATTTCGTTAAAGTTTTAATAATAACTTAATAAATACGAAAAAAAAACTTAAACATTATATAACGAAAACAACTATTTAAAAAATTAACGATATTTATAAAAAATCCTTACGAAAAAAAAACGTTTATAACTAAATCGCGAAATTTAACAACTAAACATTATATTACGTACCTTTAATAATAACATAATAAACTTTTTATATAAACTTTTTAAATTAAGTTTATAAAATTAAACGATATCCTTATTATAAAAACCCCGAAAATCGTAATACCCGTAAACCATATAATCCCGATAAACCTAAATATTAAAAAGTTTATATTACCTAATAACGAACTGGCTAAAACCTAATTAAAGTTAAAAATTAAAAATTAAAAAATTACTTAAGGTTTTATTTAACTTAAAATATTAAAAGAAAATTTACCTAAATTTTACAAATCTTACGACCTAATTAAACCTTACTTTTAAGGATTAAAAACTTTTATTATTATATTATAAAGTAAATTACGCGTTATTATACGTTATACTTAATTTACTTACAAACATTTATTAAAATTATAAAAAAATAATAAAACTACGGAAACTAAAACGCGAAATTATTATTATATTCGTTTTATAAATTAAATTAACTTAAAAAGGATTTTCGACAACGTTTTTAAAAATATACCCTAACGGTTCGCCTTTATTAACACAAAACTTAATAAAATATATCAAGAATTTAACGAAATAATCGATACGTTTTATGAATAATACAAACAAACTTTTATTACATTTTTATAAATAAATAATATTATTTTTCTAACAAACCGTTTTATTATACGGTTACGCTTTTACATAACTAATTTCGTATTCGTAATTATTTTATACGAAATGTTAAATACGGCTTATAAAAAAGCTTTAAATATAAAATCGCTATTTCGGATTTTCGCGTTTAAAAAAATCCTATACCGCCGCAAACGAATTAATACCTTTTTAATACTTAATAATTAACTTAAAATTCGTAATCGTAATAAAACCTAAACCGCGTAACGAATACGATTATACCTCGCAAAAAATTTTCGGGCGCACCATAAAAAATTTACTTTAAATACGAAAAAATAAATTACCGCAAATTGAAATAGCTTAAAAAAATCGAAATACAACGGATACGTTTCGAAAATACATATACGGCTATTATGTTAAAAAAAGCCATATACCTAACTTTTACCCCAAAATGACGTGTTTTAATTATGGCGAAAAAAGTTATTTCCGAACGAATTATCTCAAAAAACCTTCGATAAATATTAACTCGAATTTTATAAAAAGCTTTCGCCAATAAGAAAAAATTCCTTACTACGTATATATTACCTTTTAAAAATACGGAAAACAAATTAATAAAAAATATTGCGCAGTTAAATAAATTTAAAGGCAAATTATAATACGATACGTTACGAAATATTTAAAAAAAAAACTAATTACTTTAGTTAAAATCCGAACCGAAATTAAAAACTTATTTAAATAATTTTATTATAATATACGGATACGCAATATTATAAATTTGGATAATAAATTCGTTTAATATTACGAAATTAAAAAAATTTTATTTCGTTATCGTAAAAACCGGAAAACCGGATATTATATTAAAATTTTCATAATTTCAAAAAACGAACCCCGTTATTAATTAATTATAACTTAAATAAAAATATTAACTTAAACGCGAAAATATTAAACTTACTAATTTTATAAAAAAAGTGAAGAAATATTTTTTTCGTTATAACGGTAATAACAATTATACTTATAGTACCGGATAAAAACGATAAAAAACTAATATTAAAAAAATATAAAACATATCAGAAAAAATATTATAACAATTATATTAATTTATTTTTTAAGGCAAAAACCGTTAAATTACCGAAACATTTATTATATAAATATACGATAAACTTACCTAACGAAAAAAAACCGTTTTAAAACCTTTTTTACTTATTTTTTTTAAAAAAAAATTAAAATTACTTAAAAGAAATTTAAAAATCGCGAAAAAAAGAATAAATTAAACAAAATAATAACTTAATCGGAACTCTTAATTTATTCGTTTTAAAAAAAGCGTGTTACGTTTTTATATCGATTATAAAAAACGTAATTAGATAACTTGTAAAAACCGTATACCGGTATTTTTAATATAAGAAATTTTGGACCGATTAATAAATACCCGCGTATATACGAAGTTAAACCTAAAAGATATATACCGTCGAATACGTATCAAAAAAAAGCGATAAATAAAAAACTGTTTTTAAAATAAAACACGGTTATTTTAAATATTTAATAATATAGTTTAAATTTTTTAACGCTTTAATTACGTCTTAAATATATATTAACCGAATTTTAACAGATGTAATAAATTATATTTATATCGTTTACCTCGACGATATTTTGATATTTAATAAAAATTTAGTAAAATACGAATAACATATTTATAAAATACTTAAAAAGTTAAAAGAATAAAAATTTTACGTAAATATAAAAAATTTAAATTTTATTAAACAGCATTCAAATAAAGAAAAACTGCATTAAAGTTATTAAAATCTAATAATTACCAAAAAAGCTTTATAATATTTAAATTTCTTTAAATTTTATAAGATTTTATCGAAAATTTATCAAAAATTACGTAAAAATATTTATACCCTTAATAAATGGGTTTTACGAAACTATCAAAAATTTTATATAATTATTTTTCCAAAAAAAAATAACGTTTAAAATATTTGATATAATGTTTATAATATGGAAAATATTTTAATATTTTAACTTATTATTACTTATTAGTATCGAAATAAATATACTTAGAAAAATCTGAAAGGTAATAATATATTAATTTTATAAAAATTATTAATATTTAATAATATTTAAATCCCGGAAAATAACCCCGAAAAAAATTCGTTACGTTATAAAAAACGGCAAGCTATTAATTATCGTAAATACTTTTAAAAAATACGCTATTTTATTAATTATTTATAATTTTTATTAAAATAACAATTTAACGCGAAATAATTAAAATAATTAAATTATTTCGTAACTGTAAATTTCGTTATTACGTTTTAATTAAGAAAAATAACTTGATTAATAATTTATTAAGGAAATTTAATCTATTACGAAATAACAAAAACGAAAACGCTAAAAAAATAATATTAAAGCCATAAAAAATAGTAAAAATAAAGATACCTTAATTAAATTTTAAAATTACGAACATTTATCGCTTTATTAATAAAGTTATAAATATTACATTAAAAATAAAGGCATACGGGCCCGGAAATAAAGCGATGAAAAACGTATTCGAAAAAATAAAATATATATAAATTAAAATTACAAATTATAAATTATTCGTTTTATGGTAATAAAATACGAACGATATTATCAAAACGATATTATTATTAAAGAAAACTTAATAATTATTCGGATTTTTAAGTGATAATAAAAGGATAAATTTATCTTAGGTAAAATTTAGGAAATAAAGGGTTATAAAAAATACGGAACGAGTAAATAATTATAATCTATTAAAAATTAATAATTTATTAAAATATAAAAATGTAATTTACGTACCGTATAATCTAAAGTTAGGTAAAAAAATTATCAATTAATATTATAATTTCTATATAATTAATTCTTTCGGTATTATGAAAATATATAAACGAGTAATTGGGAATTATTTTTAAAAAATATAAAAACTAAAAATTAAAAATTTAAAACGGCGTTATATCGATTTTACGAAAAGTTCGTTTCGTTATTAATTCCGGATCGCCCGTTTAAAAAAATTAATATAAATTTTATTATAAACTTATTACCATTTATAAAACCGTACAGCAAAAAAAATTATAACGTTATTTTTATAATAATAAATAAAATAACGAAATATATTTATTATATCGCGATAATAACGAAACTTACTGTTCACGGTTTAAACGAAATAATTTTTTATTATATTTTTAATTAATACGGTACGCCCGATAGTATAATTTTTAATTATAGTTGCTTATGTACAAATAACTTTTAAAAGGATTTTTACGAATTTTTTATAATTAGAAAAAGTTTAATATAATTTTTTTATTTATAAACGAATAAATAAATAAAACATTAAAATTAATTTTTACAATATTACGTTTACGTTACAGCAATTTAAAAATTTAAATCCTGCTAAAATAATTTAAAAGACTTTTACGATAATATAAGAAAATAGAAAATATGATAACAAAAACCGTTTAACGAAAAAATTTAGAAAAAAATAATAAGTCAAAATTTTTATTAACCATATTATTTAGCAAAAACCCAATAAGAAACTTTCCGATAAATATATTAAATTTTTTTTAAATTATAAGAATTATAAATTCAAAATTAATTTGCAAAATACGACTTTTGTTTCTATATCGCAAAATTTATAATATTTTTCTTATATTAGTATTAAAACCGAAATATAATAAATATAATCTTAAGAAAAAGCGGAAAACTAATTTTAACGTAAAAACGAAAAACGTTAAAAAATAAAAATAATATTAATATGTCGAAAAAATCGTAAAAATAAGTAATATTTTATATAATAAATAAGTTTCCCCTCCGAAAAGAATATTTGGAAATTTCACGATTATTTATTAAAAAAGCTTATTATTTTGTACGAGACGTTATTAAAACGAAAAAAATCAAAAAAAAAAACCGAAAAATTCCTAAAAGAAAATAATATAATATAAGATCACAATATAAAAAAAACTTTAATTATTACTTTTGATTTATTAAAAGGCCTTACCGTTATTTATTTAAGTATATTTACCTTTTAACGAAATCTTTTTAATTTATATAAATATTTTAAAATAAAATGTAAATTAATTTGTAAAGGGGTTAAAATAAGTATTTTAAAACTATTTTAAAATTATCTTAAAAACGTTTAAGTATTAGAGTTGTTATTATTAACTTTATTCTTAATACCAGCTGTATATTACTTAATAATAATAAAAATTTATTCGAGTTTTTTTTTTGGCAAAAAATTAATATCGGTAAAAGAAATTTACTAAATACTTACGTTAAAAACGGTACGGGTATTTTTTACTTATTTAATATCCTTTTAAAATAATTAATAAAAAACGGACGGTAAAATTATAACGGTTACATTATTACTAAATAAAAACTTAAGGTAACAAATTTAAAAAATGCTTGTATTAACTATAAAAAGATTTACATTCTTCTTATATGTTTAATAAACCTTGTCGAATTTACCTTTAACGTTAACCTAAACCTTTTCGAATTATATATTCCATTAATAAAAAGTATGTAAAAAAAAATTTATTTACTTAAACGCGATAATAAATATAATTTTCCTTAGCAACCTTAAACTTACCCGAATTAATCAAAATAAATTCCACAAAATCTTAAAACGCCTTAACGAATTCGAATGTAACCGCGCGGAAAAAAATAAAAACTTATCGCTATAAATTAGCAATACTATCATTAAAAAATGGTAAAATATAAAAATTATTTTTACTATAACCTTACCTTTATTTCGGAAAATTACATATTTATTTATATTTTTTAAAACTTTATTAATTCCGTAACGATAACCTGGTATACGAATTATAATTATAATATATCGAAAGTACGGAGTATTACGAAAAACTTTAAAATACATTATTGATGAAAGAAAAAGTTATTAAAAAAAACTTACAAAATACTTTTATACATTTTTAAAAAAGGGGTTATCTTAAAAAACCCGGAGAAATTTCGTAAAAAAAAAACCGTATCGAAATTATAAAAAATTAAAATTAAAATTAAAATACAAACATAAATTTACTGCGCTATTAATTAATAAAGAAAATATATAAAAAGCCCGCAACAAATTTTAAAAAACGAATTCGTTATAAACGAATAATAAGTTACATACCAGCGAAAGCGAAAATAATAATAATAATAAAAATCTAAAAGGGAAAAAAAAATTATATATACTGAAAGCGGTATGCTAAAAGCGGTAAGGATATTTTACCGGCAAAATTTTCGGTATTTTAATTATTTCGTTATAAAATATCCCTAATATACTATTTATTTAAAAAAATTCATAGAAATCATATTTTATTATTAAATATTACGTATTATTACTTTTTTCTATTTATTACGAAAATATTACGCCTCTTTAACAAAAATAGTTTATTAATTATAATATGTAATAAAAATAATTTTATTAAGGTTTTTAACGGCAAAAATCTAGGGGGGAAAAGGTTTTATTAAGGGCTAAAGAGATAAGGATAAAGGCGCGCGTTACAAAAAAAACGCCAAGTACGTTAGGTTTCATTATTACGCTATTATTACGATATCTCTGCGGGGTAGCCGCCCTTATAAGTAACTGCTCATTCCTCCTTAAGGTATGAAGGGCAAATTTCAGACTGGTTCTTCATATACCCGTATTATTCCTCTTACTTTGATCCCAACATATTTAACAGTTTAAAAGGATTTAATACACATTTCTTAACTTTAAAAAGGCCGAGATTTAAATCCAGAGGTTAGTTTTTTCTATAAATAAATAATCTTAATTTGTAATATAATTTTGAGAATATATCCCCTGGAAGATTACGGCTAGTAGCTGACTAGCCCCTAACTGTTATGAGCCAACAAGCTTGGCTCAAACGGGAACAGTCGGGACTCGTGCTAAACATTCCAATCGCTACAATTAGTAGCACGTAACTTGCTCACCCGTAAAAAGAAATTTATAGAAAAAATAATAGTAAGTAGGGTAAGCGAATATAAGCATTATAAGCCATAAGAAATACATATACATTTGTTAAATTGTATAGTTTAAATAATAATAACTTGTAATATAAATAAGTTGTTATGTTATTTTATTTAAATCTTTACGGCAATTATATTAATATAAACCCATACGTTTGAGGTTAATAATTAATTAGTTAACCTAGTTATTACATGTTATAAACGTTTATTTAAAAATACTATTAAACTTCAAGTAATACTTTAATTAATATATTAAGTAAAACTTAAAATATGAAAACGTATTAACTTAAAAGTAAAAGCTAAAGTGTAAAAGTATAAATTAAATAATTATTAGTTAAAACTAAAAGTATTAACGCTTAAACCAACGTAATAATCATTAAAGTTAAAAACCGGGAACCGTATAACGGAAAGGGAAATGTTTAAAGCTTTTTTTATATAGGTACGCCTCTATCTACGCTTTTAAACGCTTAATAACCTCGTAAATTAAATCTTTATAATATTAGCTTTTCTCAAAAGGAACGCTCAGAATTACTTTAAACTTATACTTTAAGATTATTTAAATCATGTTACAAATGACTCAGAAACAAGTACTAATCAGTTTTTTTTACTATATAACGATGTCGAGGAAAAACTTAAGGCCAATTTCGAAAACCTTAACGAAAAGCGTATAACGACCTAGAAAATTTTAAAACTTTAATAAAAAAACTAATATCAAAATATGTTATAATTATTAAAAATGTTATAACTAAGATTGAATAGATTAGTAATAAAAATAATATTTTAATTCATATCTTGTATACAAAATTTTAAGATAACATTAAAACAATATTAATAAATTTTTAAAATTTACTATATATAAAAAATCTATAGCAAAAGCCGTAAAAATCAATACTCGTTAATATAAACGCCTTTATAAATAACGTAAAGAATTTACGCCAGGTATAAATTTACGGAATAGAAATAATAAGCCTAGGTATTTAATAAATATTAATACCCTCCCCCCTAAAAAATACCGTCTAGGGAACGAAAGAAGGACCTATAGAAATTAAAGCTATATAATAATAAAACTTAAGCCAAGTTAACTCCTTTAATTATAATAAGATAGGCTATAAAACACCTGAATACAAGGTACTTGAAAAGCCTCGATAAAATCAACTTTAAATCTTAATATCTATGGGACTGGTAAAAAATAAAAAAATAAAAATAAAAATAAAAATAAAAAAAAAGAGAGAGAGAGAGAACAAAACGCTTAGTATAATACGAAGACAAAGTTCGATAAAACCCTCGTATAAAAAATACGACATAGCATAAGAAAACCCGAAAATTAATACAGGTAGCTATATGAAAATAAATACAGCAATTATAATTAATTAATAAGAAAAAACTAATGGTTATAAAACAACTATGTAATTATTAAAAGTAAGGCGAAATAAACTAAAAAGTAATACTTTTACGAGAACGACAAAATTAATATAATAATGAATAAAATATAATAACGTCCTACATAAGTGGTTTAAATGCATAAGTAATTTAGGTAATTTTCAGCACCTCGTAGTAACAAATTTATTTACTTAACTATAATGCAATAAATTAATTTAAATTAATGAGACTTTTTATTATAAAATATCTTTATAACATTCTTATAAGTACGCGTATTATATTCAGGTTTACTGTAAACGTTATATTTTCGTTCCTGTACTTGAACCTTTTTGCGATGATTACTTTCGGCCATTATTAGCTGCGATTATTTGCTATTTCTTTTTTTAAAAAAAAAGGTTTATTTTTAGTTTTCCGGCGTTTATTAAAGATATAGTTCGTTTCATGTAATAGGCCGTATTTCTTTCAAAATAAAGCGTTTCCGTATAATAGCATTAAGTTATTTTTTAATAAAAAATTAACCAATTTAATTATTTTTATTAGCGAATTACTTTAAATTTTTTTTTTTTTTTTTTTTTACAAATAACGCTTTTGCTAAGTTATTTCGGTAATATTATAAGAATTTTCGTAAGTAACGAATTAACGAAGTTAGTAAAGGTAAGTGGAAAAATAATTACTATAAATATAATTAAAATATATATTTCGAAAAAAACGAGATTAAAATCGAATAAAATAAGTTCCGTTTTTACGAAATCCGATTTGATGTTATTAGTTATTATAGCAGTTTTAAACGCGTTATAAAAACCGGCGATAAGTTTTTTTTTAGGTAATATAAGTAACACAACGTCGTATAAAATTTTCAATGTGTAATAAATAAACGCGTTTTAATAAAGAAAATAAAATACGTAAAAAGTTAAAGTAAATTAAAAAATTAATAGGTATATAAAATATAATACTATCGTAATTAACGTAACGTACCACATAAGTAAGTCGTTTACATAAGTATGTCGCTTGTGTTTTTTGTTATTTTTACTTTTAAACTTTAATTACTTATTTTTAATACTTAAAATATAAAACGGCTTATAAAAAAACAAAAATAAACCTAACCGTTTAAGCTAAAAAATAAGACTCGAAATTTAGTTTTAAATAGTTTGGTTTTATGTACGAAATAACTTTATTTATATTACGAAACAGATTTAATAGTAAACTTTCCCCAATCGACATTTTTTTTAATTTGCGAAAATTAACACCGATCGAAAAAATATTAATTATCGAACGAATTTTTAACTTAAATATGTAAATGTTTCCTATTCGACGTTAATACGTTAAAAATATAGCAAATTTATTATTTACGTAACGCGTTACGGAACGCGTCGGGGTTAATTAGGTAACTAATTTTATTAAACGGTAAAAAAAATTCGAAACGCGTTTAAACCGGTAAATTGATAATTAAAAAAATTATAGAAAAATTTAAAGTTATTTTATAAATAATTCGGGCTTATTTTAAGCTAATTTTATAAAATACGGCATTATAAAAAAATTTTTATAGTTTTAATAAAATAAATTTTTAAAAAAGGCTTTTATAATAATATATATGGTAATTATTTATGCCAAAAAAATAAAAATTTTAAATAAATTTACTAAAAGAAATTAAAAAAATTATAATTATTTAAATTAAGTGATACTGTTATTTATTATTATAACGGGGAAACATTACTTTAAAATTTAATTCCGTAATAATTCATCGTTAATAATTAATTAAAAAATCGCATTAAGTAATGCAAGATATTAGTAGGTTTAAGCTATATTTTCCAAGTTAAGCCAAATATACGAAAAGTATTATACGATATAATCGTACGATAAATATTATACCTAATATTTTAGAATACGGTAATTACTTGGTAGTTTTTACGATTTAAGATAAATTATATACTTTAGTTCCGTAAAATCTTCTTTTTCATTAAGGCCCTATAAGTACGTAATTTTTCGATTAATATCGGCTTGAAAGATTTACAAACGTGGTTGCGGGTAAGTTTTAACTTTAAAAAACTTTATACTCGCTAGTTTTACAGCTCGGCATAGTTATATAATATAACTTAAAAAACGTAAAATTTTACGAACCTTTACCAATTTTACGGTTCCATCATTTTATGATTTTCGAATTACTATTACCATTACAGCTTAACATACAACAAAATTCGTACATAATATCGGTAATCCGTATTAATAAGATTTTTAATAAAATTATTTTATTTAAAATAGATGAATTTTATAAAATTACCCGGCGAATAAAAGATATTAATAATTTTATCGACCTAAATAATATTTCTTAAAAGAATCGCATTTAATTATTAATTTTCGAATACGATTTAATTTTTAAAAGCAATACTAATTAATTATTATTTAACTTTATACCGAATAATATAATAATTATAAGAAATTATTAGAAAAATTGGAAAGGAAAAAAAACGGTTAACGAATATTAAATTTTAAATTTTGGAACGTTATAAAAAGTATAACCGATAATTTGCCCGGCTATTCTAGGTAGTGAAATTACTTTAAAATATCGGCACAAATCGACGTAAATAGGAGCTGCGGAAGAAGGCAGCCTGAAGTCGCCTTGGAATAAGACGTCTACGAAAGAGATCGGTTTAATAAAGCCTAGGAATTGAGGTACTAATTTATCATTTTATCTAATTTTATTTGCATGATTACATCTTCCTAAAGGAGAATCGCATTAAGTAATAATAGTTAAATAACAAACGAATTAAGTTTAAAATAAGTTTAATATTTCGATTAGCATATTCGAACGCGTATGAAAAAATCGAAATATGTTTTTTTTCTTTTTAGCGGTTACGAAAGTTATTATTCGATAAAATTCGAAAAGTATTATACTAATTACGATATTATTACATTTTATATATACGCGTATTTTTCGTATAAATTTTAAATTTTTAACGTATTTTATTTTTTTCCTCTAAAACGTATTTATTCGTTATATATCGAAAGCTTAATACGATGTTACTATATTTATATCGTTAAAAAAAGTTTTACCGGTTTATATAAGTTGTTTAAAGTTATTATAACGTTCGATAACATTAAACCCGGATTTGCTATAACTGGTTTCGTTTTATTCGATCTTAATAGCATTTTTTTTCCTTTGAAATTTCTTTAAATATACTTACGTAACCGTGTTCCCGTTAACCTCCGCTAATCTTATTTATTTCCCGCTCGCGAAAACCTTTAAAAATGTTAAGAAAATAACGAAATAAAAAAGTTATTTATAAAACAAAATAAACATTAAAATAGTTCGCTGAGAATTACGAAATCGGTTAATTTTTTAACAAAAAGTAACTTATTATTTTTACATAAAATTATTTTTTTCGAAAAAAATTTAGTTAATTATACGAAACGAATTACATTTTAAGTAAACGTTAAAGGATTAAAAATAAACGTCTCCAAAAAAGGGATACTTATTATATAAAAGGGATAAACTTTTTTGGCTGAAAAAGAAAAAGGTAATAAAAAATGCAGCTTATAACGGCTGAAAGTAATCGTCGTAAAAGGGTTAAAACCAAAAAACGGAAGTATGGCGTTTACGGTAAACCCGGATATAATACGCATACTTGTAATAAAGCTATAAATAAGTTTAATGAAAAAAAATCCGATTAATGTTAATTAATACGATATATTATTATAAAGTTTTTTAAATTTATTATTACGGAGTGTCAAAAAAACGTCTCGCTCATATATACATTTCGCTTATATATCTAGTACGTTATAAATTTTACTGCTATTTATTTTTATAATGGGGAAAAATTACTTAAAGTTTTACTTTCGTAATAATTTATTATTAACAACCTGTTAAAAAACCGTACTAAATAAAAATAACGAAATAAGAAACGAATTAAATTTATAACAAGTTTAATATTTCGATTAACATATTCGAATATATATAAAAAAAATCGAAACGTTTTTTTAGTTTAAATAATTACGAAAGTAATTATTCGATAAAATTCGAAAAATATTACGTTAATTACGACATTATTATATTTTATATACCCGCGTATTTTTATGTAAAACTTAATCTTTTAATGTATTTTTTAAAAAACGTATTTATTCGTTATATATCGAAAACTTAATATGACGTTATTATATTTATATCGCTAAAAACATTTTCTTACCGACTTTTACGACGCGTTCAAAGTTACTATAACGTTTAATACTATTAAAATTAAATTCGCCGTAATTAATTTCGTTTTATTCGATTTTATTACCTTTTTTTAAGCTTAAAATTTCTTTAATTATGCTTATACTAACCGTCTCCCCGTTAACCTCTGCCGGTTTTATTTCCCTTTTTACAAAAATTCCTAAAAATATCTAAAAAGTAATAAAAGAAAAATGTTACTTGTAATACAAATTAAAAATTATTAAGGTAGCTCGCCGACAAAAATTATTGAATTGGTTAATATTTTAATTAAGAATTAGCTAGTATTTTCATACAAAAATATTTTTTAAAATAAAAAACCGTTCAATTACACGAAATTAATCACATTTTAAGCAAATGTCGAAAAACTAAAAACGAACGTTTTTAAAAAAAGAAACTTTTTTAAAAAAAAAGAGCTTTTTTACTCGAAAAAAAGGGGTGGAGGAAAAATACAGCCTATAACGGCTAAAGATAATTATTACAAAAAGGTTAAAACTAAGAAACGAACATGTAACGTTCGCGGCAAACTTAAATATAATGCGTGTACTTATAATAAAGCTGTAAATACGTCTAGCGAGAAAAGTCCGATTAATTTAAATTAATTATCACGAAGTACTAAGAAATGTACAACTTTTTTATATATACAGCTTAGTTATATAATACGTTATAATAAATAAACAAGTTTAAATAATAAAGAATAAAATACGTTACAAAGTTAAAATAAAAAAAATATATAAAATATAATAATATTATAATTAACGTAATATTATTAAAATTTTATCGAATACAATTTCGTAACTATTAAAATAAAATAGAAACTTTTAATTTTTTCGGCCGCGTTTAAATATATTAATTAAAATATTCAACCTACTTTAAACCTAGTTTATTATTAAGTGCTAGGGGCGACTAGCTTATAAAGCTTAATACAAGGGGTTAGCAATTAGCTCTAAGTCCGATACGGGGTTTATATATAAGTGATTTCTTTTTAAAATAAAATTAAAATAAGTTAAATTTAAAATTATTTTTAATAAATAAATTATCTTATTACTTTAATCTTTAATAATAATCTTAGTTAATTAAACCCTCTTTACTTTAAGTTAAACTAGTAAAAAAACTATTTTATTATTAAATTTTTTTAATCGTATTATTATTATTTAATTATTATTTAACTTTTATCCTTTTATTATATAATTACTATCTCCGTTATTATTTAATTACTGCTTTTATTATTATTTAGTTGCTGCTTTTGTTATTATCTAATTGCTGCTCCCGTTATTATCTAGTTACCATTTCTGTTATTATCTAGTTATTACTTCCGTTATTATCCAATTACTGCCCCCGTTATTATCCAATTGTTATCCAGCTGCTATATCGTTATTTTCCAGCTTTTATCCCGTTATTATCCAGTTTTTATTTTTTATTTTTTTATTATTGTTTATTTTATTCGTTATTATATTTAATTAATCGACTTAACCAGCTTACCGATAAATATTATATAACGTTATTATTATTATAATATTGTTAATTATTAAACGATAGTAATTAAATAGCAATTACGTACTAATAGGAACGTTGCTATTAAATATCGACAGTAACTGCGTAGTAGTTACGTACTGGTAGGAAAGTTGCTCTTAATAGCGGATAAACGTTACCATTACTAGCGGACAAATTTACAACAATGTAAAACCTCGCTTTGTGATTTATTGCAGGGAGAGCGGCGTCACTCTTGTATGCAGACCAGTACGCAAGACGCTTAGCCTCTTTATGATTAAGCACGATGTCCGGAAACGTCAGGAAGTTCCGGTGGGCTGTAATAAGGGACTTCAGACTAGAATCTCGTTAGAGTTCATCCCCTTTCGTGTGGAATTCATAAACCTCCTTAAGATGGGCGAGGATCCCCTCCCGGCAAGAATCTTCAATTCCGGGCTTGAGATAGTCATCTTGGTCCAGGAATGCATCAGGACCCAGGTCACTCTTAACGGCGGAATCCATTCGTTGTATGATGAAGTGAAACAGCTCGAGTGCGAAGTCAATGTTCTTATAGGGCTCGTTTGTCACACGTTTGATCCCATCGATCATGATCTTGCAGTTCTCGCCCTGGCCTGGGAGGAGATGATCACCTTCCTTATTGTTCGAGACGAGGATGATAGCCGTATCTGGATTTCTATCAGCACCGTAAGCCGTTCGGAGCAGAGCGACCCGGCAGGTAGACTCCACTTGGTTGAGTTCCTCGATCGATCCCTTAGCGTTGTCAGCCTCGTCTACATTGCCGTAGGCCTGATAAACACAGTACTGTCTCAGATTCCAGAACTTGACCATAGCAGGAACACGTTCGATCGCTGGTCTTCTGTAGACGTTGGGCGGATCTCCGTAGGCGACTCCGCGACGAAAGATGGTACCAGCGTTAAGTACCTCTGCATTGGGAGCTTTGATGAACCAAAGTCTCAAGGGATCGGACTCTCTGCTCGCCTTCCACAACTGCTGGAATAGCCACAGTACGGCCTCACGGGGTTTGCCCTTTATCAGAGCTGGGAACGTCTCACCAACTTGGGGGCTATCCTCTTTGATGAGAAACTCAACTTCGCAGGGAGTAGCAGCTGAAATCTCGTCGAACACGGATTGGAGGAAGTCAAGGGTCCCACGTATGTCATCATCCGCCTTGGCGTGAAGTTCAGGCTTAATGTGATATTGGAGTCGTTTAACATCGATAATAACTTGGTAACAGCCACAAGGTGCTTCTGCGTCAGACGTGAAACGTTGGAGCAGCTTAGTGGTGGCCTCCCTATTGAAGTATTTCATTCCAATGTGGCTGATACCATTAAGGTAGAACTCGGTTCTGCCGAAATGGATGCGTTTGTAGTCGCCCGATAGTGTGTAGTAGTCCATGCTAAGTCTTCTGTAATCCAATTCGCAGGAGGACAGTTTGAGATGGAACATGACATCTGGGCGAACATGGTAGCCAAAGTGAGCGACCGACTCTTTCGTCGGCCGAGTGGCAGGCTTCCCATTGATGAGAACAAGTATGGGTAGCTTCCGGGTGAAAACGAGCTCAGCACCCGCAGGTATGTCACTGAAATCATCGAATAGCTATGTGGACAAATTAATTACGACCCAACAGACAGAGCCTCGCTAGGTAACTTACGTCATCTTCCTTGTCAGGATCATCTGTTCGTCTCTCCTTCTGGTCAGGATCCTATCACCAAGTCAGTAACGAGCTTTAACAAAGAGAAAATTAAGGGGATAACTTACATTAGACGCGGTACCCTCGGGGAGCTCCTCTGTAACTGTTCCAGGCCTATCACCGACAGCACCCTATTACTAAGTCAGTAACGAGTTGATACAAACGTTAGAGAATGCAAACGTGGGCAACGTGTATGGGAGTCGTAGTGATGAGATGAGGTGAAGTAACACGCGTCTTGAGGAGGGCCCAAGAAAATGTACAAAACCAAACTGAACTTACGGCTAGAGTCAGACCATCGTAAGAGTCATCAAGGGCGCCACCGCCGCGGCTATCAAGAACAGAAGCATCTATCTAGAAGATATAAAGTTAGAAATACAGCATAGAAGTGGAAGAATTAATAAAGAAGGGTTGATAGCATAGCGAGATCGACGACTTACCCTAGGCAGATTATGATAATGGCGTAGGATGCAAATGATTAATGGTTAAAGAGTGGATGGAAATGGTTGAGATTAAATGGAAGACGGGAAGGGTAGTTAAAGAGGAAGGTGCTGTTCCCGAACTTTCAGAAACTGATTCTTAAGGCCCGTACCAACCCTGTGTAACGGCTAGGCTAATTAACCAACTATTAAACCTAAGTCGACGGGTTTATGTTGGCAGAGTACCGTGGGAATCTGAGCAATAAGGTAATAAGGTAACTTAGTTACGTCTCGTAATACTAAGGGTGCCTTGGGTAACGAAGTTGTATTGCAAGCTGTCGCTATTTAATTAGGAAGTAATAAGCGTATATATCCTTGTGTTATATTGCCGGCTTATTTTTACTTAATTAATTGTTATTAAGTAATAATTAATGGTATTTAATTATGTTTAACGAATTTCTGTTAAGTATTACTTACGTAACCTAACCTATTTGGATTTTGTTTCGGCTTAAAAAGACCGTTTCCGAGATTTCCCCTTTATTGGGTCGTAATACGATTTCTCTTTTTTACAAATTTTGCCCTTAAGATTTTTTTTTTTTTTAGTAAGTATTTTTTTTTATTATGTTGGGTTATGTGGTTAACATTCGTCGTTAGGTTTTTTTTTCGATCGTTCGTCGTTAGAATTTTTCCTTATTTTCGACGAATTTAGTTTTAAAATTATGTTATATATTTTTTACTTTTTTAAGGGTTGGAAATGCGAGATGATGGAAAACGTATTTAAATGTAAGGCGTATGTTAAGTAGGGTATTTTTTTGTGACGGAAATAATGTTCCTTTTTTTTCGTTCGAAAATATTAGCGCCGAGAATTAACGTTTAAAACGGGAGGAGGTGTTGGTGGAGGAGCGTTTTTTTGGAGCTGTAATAACGTTATTAACGGCAGATAAACGAAGCCATTACGCGTTTGATTCGTTTTCGAAAATAAAAGGCGTTTTTTCGTTCGAAAAGTGTTAAAATGGTATAGCGTAAATTTTAATCGTTAGAAAAACTGGAAAAATAAAAACGATAGGAATAAGTTAACGTAAAAGTTTTTATGGTTATATTAATATTATTTATTAGTTTTGTCGATTAGTTAGGTATCGAAAATACTAATTAATCCGCCGAAAACGTAAATTGGAATTTTATTTTTGGTAGTTTTGTTGTTATTGGTAAAAATTTTTTAATAAGCGTTAAGTGCTTATAAAGTTTTTAGTAAATTTTTAAAAGGTTTCCGAATTGGGGTAATTCTTTTATTTAATTAGATATTAAGTAAGTTTATCGATTTTTCGCGTATTTAGGATTTTTTCTGTTTTATATTTTTGTTCGTTTTTTATTTCCATATTGTTTTATTTCGTATGTATTTTGATGGTGTTTGCAGTTAATTCGAATAAGGATACGCAAAAGATTAAGTGGAGTTTAATTTTGGATAGTAGGTTTAATTAATAGTTGTTGTTCGAGATTTTCCTGATGATTTTGTAAGGACCGATATATTTGAAGTTGAGTTTTTTGTTTAGTCGTTTCGTTTGGATATTTTTGGTAGTTAGGTAGATTTTTTTTAAAAAAAAAAGGTTAGTTTTTTTAACCCTTTTTGGTTATAGTATTTTTTTATTTAATCGCGTACGAATTTTAGTTTCGTTTTTATTTTTTGGTATAGTTATTTAAGTTGTTTTGAAGTGAGGATTGTTTTGATATTAAGTGGTTTTTTTTTTTGCGATTTTCGGTAAATTTCTGGAATGAAACCAAAATTAGTTATGGATGGTGTTATTTTGATGTTTTCGTGGTAATTGGTATTGTAGGTTATTTAAGTTATTGGTAATTTTTTAATTTAGTTATTTTGTTTATAATTAATATAATATCGTAAATATGTTTTTAATATTTGGTTTTGCCTTTTTGTTCGTTTGTTTATTTATGGTCGAAATGCGTTAGATAATTTATGGTTTAAGTTAATTTATTTTATTAAGTTTTGCTAAAATTTAAAGGTAAACGTCGTATTTTTATTTAAAATAATATTATATAGTAATCCGTATACGCTAAAAATGTTTCAAAAAAAATATATGTTATTTGTTCGGTATTTATATTTTCGTTATAAGGTAAAAAGTAGGAAAATTTTGTAAATTAATTAACGATTATAAAAATGCTATCGTAATATATGTCCGTAATAAGGTTTTTTGATAAAAGAAGTTTAATAATAAAGTTTATCGTAATAGAATTTTATGGTTATTTTGCGATTAGTAGTAGTTATAGTTTTTCGTAAGGTTTGTGTCGTTGTGTTTTTGTTTTAGCGTATATTTTATATTGTTGTATTATTTTTTGTATTATTTTTTTTATTTTTAAAAAGCGGTAAAACTATCGTAATTTTTTTAATTTTTTTTAATATTTGGATATTTATGTAAGGTATGTTCGTATATTTTTCGGGTAAGATATTTTTTATATTTTTTTGGTATTTGTGCCAATAATAAGTTATTTATGTTTTGTATATGTACGTTAAAGTTTTGAATTGTTTTATATGTGTTAGGTGGTGTAATTATAATTGTAGCGATTTATCGTAGACGTAAATGTTTTTTTTTTTCGAAGTTAGGTTGTTAGTTAAATGTATTGGTTTTGTTATTTTTTAAGCTTTTGCGATAAATAATGATAAAATTATATTTTGTTAGTTTTTCGGCGTAGCGAAGTTGTTATGTTGTGAGTTTTTTAGTTATGGTAAACCGGGTAAGATTTTTATGATCCGTGTAAATTTTGATTTGATATTAGTTATTTTTAAGAAAATATTTAAATTTTCGAAATGTTTTGATAATAACTAAGAACTTTTTTTTAAGGATAATATATCGTAATTTAGGTTTTTGCAATTTATAAGAAAAGAAAGTAACCAGATAAAGTATATTTTGATTATTTCGTTATTCGATTATTGCGTTTAAAGTATAATTTAATGTATCGGTTTTTAGTTTTATTGGGCGATTTGGATCGTATATAATTAGTATTAGTTAGTTTGTGATTGTTTTTTAAGTTGTTGAAAGGTTTTTTCCGTTTTTAATGTTTATTAGAATTTTTTTTTGTAAGTACGTTAAGGGGTATTATTATTCGGTTAAAGTTTTTGATAAATTTTCGGTAGTAATTAATAAATCCGAAGAAGGTTTGTATTTTTTTAATTATAGTAAGTTATGTTTACTTAAGTATTGTAGCGATTTTTTTAGGGTTTATTTTAATATATTTAAAAGTGATAATATGGTTTAAGTATTTAATTTTTTATATATGGAATTAATTTTTTTCTGCGTTAATTAGTAAATTAACGTTTTAAAGTAATTGTAATATTTTATGGACGTATTTTTTATATTATTTTTTGGTTTTTAAGAAAATTAAAGTCTCGTTAAGGTAATATACGACGAAAATGTCGAAATGTTTCCATAGGACATAATTAATTATGCGTTAAAAAGTAACGGGTATATTAGTAAGTTTTATAAGGGTGATAAAGTATTTGTAAAGATTATATTTTATTCGAAATATTGTTTTTTATTTATATTTTTTTTTAATTCGAATTAAATTGTATTTATTTTTGAAATTAAAAGTAATAAATTATTATGTTTTATGGAATCAATTTTTTATTTCGTTGATTAAGGGTTATAGTATTTAGTTTTTAATAGTAATATTGTTAAGTTGTTAGCAATTTATAAATAATTGTAATTTGTCGTTTTTTTTAGATATAAAGAATATAGGATAACCGGTTGGTGATTTAGATAACCGAATTTATCTTTTTTTAAGTCGGTTTTTTAAGTATTTTCAAAATATTTATAGTTTTATTTTATTAAGGTTATAAATGGGGTAAAATTTGGTTAATGCTTTTTTTTGGAAAATAGTTTTATGATTTTATTCGTTATATTTAAATAGTTTTATTTTAAGCTTTTTGTTAAATAATTTCGTATATTTATAGTATTATAGTAATACCTTAGTTAATTTTTCTGATTTAGGGATTAGTTGTTGTAGGTCGTTATTTAATTGCCGTAGTTTTATTTTGATGGTGGTAATGATGCGTCGAATTTTTTTGTGGTACTTTTTTTTTTTGTATCGTTTTTTTATGGGTGGTAAGGTTTTTATCGTGTCCTTATGCCGGTATTCGTCGTTATTTTCGATCGAATATTAAGATTTCCGTTTTTTTTTTGGTATTTGTCGTTAGATCGTGAAGAAAATTTTATTTAGTTAGTTGTTTAATTACTTAAGGGGTTATATTAGCGTAATTATATTGTTTTTAAGATTATATTGTAGTTTTTAGCGGTATTATGTCGAAATTGATGGTTATGTGTTGTTTTAATGTAATGGTATCGAGGTAATTAATTTCGCGTATAATTTTGCCGTTATTATAAAGGAAAGGTTAATTTTCGGTAGTATTTATGATATAAGGGTTTTTTTATATTTTTATGGTAATTTAAGTTAGTTAATTATTTCGAGCGTAATATAATTTCTTTCTAGAGTTTCGTTATTTATTATAGCGGTGTATTAATATGTCCTAATTCGTAATTTTAAGGTGATAGGATTGTCGTTATTTTTTATTTTTGCTAAAGTTTTTTTTGGGAGTTTTTGCTGATTTTTCTAGGTTTCGCCTTTCCGCGGTTTTTTTATAGGGGGTTTGGTTGTTTTGGGGGTTGTTTAAACCGTTATGTTCGTTTTTTGAAATTATCGATTTAGTCCTGTAGTTGTTTGATAAGGTGTTGTTGTTGTTTAATTTGTGGTTTTAGTTTATTGATACGTGCTGTATATTTTTCCGTGTTTTTGTAAAGTTGTTTTATTTGGAATTTTTACATTTTAATCGTTTTTTCGAATAGGAGTATTTTTTTTGTTTGTTATTTTATTTTTTAATTTTATTACGTAAATTGTTTTTTTATTGTATAGGTAGTTTTTTAGGTAAGAATGTTTTTATTTATTTTTTATTAATTTTTAGTAATTTGTTTTAAGTTGGTTAAAATTTTTTTGAGGGGGGGGATTTATAATAATGAATAACTAAAAATGAAGGTTTGTAATTAATTGTCGCGTAAATAGGTTGCGTTTTTTTAGGGCGTCCTTTTTTTTTTTTTTTTTTAATAGGTATTTATATTTTTCGAAATGATAAAATGGATTTTTATTAGGGTATTATTTTCTTAATAGCTAATTGTAGTATATTATTTTTTGCTTAATTTCCTTTTAAAAGCGTAAGGTACGAACATAACGATATTATCGTTTATCTTGTTTGTTTTGGCCGGTTTGACCGGGAAAATCGAATTTTTTTTTCCGTTATGCGTATAATGCGTAAGTAAATGGTTTGTTTTTATTTTTTATAGTTAAGATATTATTGTTGCTGGTAATAAAAGGGATGTTTTTTAATATGTTAATTAAGGGTATTAGGATAAATTGCTTTTGTTTATCTTTAATATTTTTGTAATTATTACTTTATTTCGTTTAAAGGTTTAATGGTTATAGGTTAACGGCGTATTATAATAACCGTTTTTCCTTTGTTGTTTAAAGGTTATCCGGTACGTATTAGGGTTTATGGTTTGTTTTGTTAAGGTTTTTTGGGTGATTTGCATTTTTTAGCTTCATGATCCGTTTTGTTATAATTCCAGTATTTAATGTACCGTTTGTTTTGTTTTTGAATAGCGTTAATTTCTATAGGTTTAGGTTTAGTTTTATATGTTATGTTTTGTTGTTTAGATATATGGGTATTTGTATTATGTCGCGATTTGTTGTCGTTTTTCCTTTTGGCGTTGCGGGTTCGCTAGGCGTATTGTCGATCGTCGATTTTAACGGCTATGGCGATATAGTTAGTTAAGTATTGTGGTCGATTTTCCTTAAATAATTTTTTTTGGATTTTTTTTTTTGGAGGCCGTCGAAGAATCGAGTTATTAGTGTTTTTTATCTTTAGTTAAGTTTCGAGAAAAATTAAATTATTTTATTGCCATATCGGGATGTAGATTTTTTTTATCGTAATTGTTAAATTTGTATTTTAGTTTTTGTTTTTTCGTTTATTATTTTAAAAATTTTTAAAGGGTTTGTTTGAATATTTTATAGTTGCTGTAGATTCGTATTACTTTAAGGTTTTGTTATTCCGGGAAAACCGTAATATATTTTCGTATAGCAGATTTAAATTAAGTAATTACATATTCCGAAAGTTATTCGGTTACGAATTTGATTCGTATAATTAAGGTAATAAGTCGTATTAGGAAATATTTAAAATATGTTCGGTATTAAGTAAGGAATAATTGTAATTTAATAAACGTTTTATCGAAAAGTTCGGGTTTAGGAGGTTTTAATATTTTTTTTAACTCTTTGTTAAAGATTAGTTAAATAGATATTTTTTTAGGAGTTTATCGTATTTATTTTAAAAAAGTCCGAATAACTTAAAATGTCGTAATAAGTTTCGTATTATTTCGTTTAAGTTGATTAATGCGTTAATTTACGAGGTTTAAACGTTAAAGGTTTTTTTTTTTAGTTAAAATAAGGGTTTGCTTTTTTTCGTTTGAATTTATGTTGTTATTTTCGAGGGTTTAATAAACGGGTTATTTATTAGTAAATATTTTATCGGGATATTATTTAAAGTTTAATTGTATTATTAAATAAAAGTTTGTAACGTATAACAGTTAGGTTAATTAATTAATTATTAAATTTAAGTCGACGGGTTTATATTAGTAAAGTACCGTAGGAATTTAAGTAATAAGGTAATAAGGTAATTTAGTTACGTTTTGTAATATTAAAAGTACTTTAGGTAACGAAGTTATATTGCAAGTTATCGTTCTTTAATTAAGAAGTAATAAACGTATATATCCTTATGCTATAATACCGGCTTATTTTTGTTTAGTTGATTATTATTAAGTAGTAATTAATGGTGCTTAACTATGCTTAGCGAATTCTTACTAAGCACTGCTTACGTAACCTGACCCACTTGGATCCTGTTTCGGCCTAAAGAGACCGTTTCCGAAACCTCCCCCCTGTCGGGTCGTAACACCCTGTCGTTTAGCAAAACGCTAATAAACTTGTTAAAGCTGAATTTTCCATTGTTTTAAGTTTAACTTTAATCGGCTAATTTTAAAAAACGGGTTTCGGTTTTCATTAGCCCTGTTACTTCGTAATATAACTAAATCGTTACTGTTGCTTAATATATATAGTGTTAGCATTTTTATTTAAGAAAATATAACGTATTAAAAAAGGAATTAAAGGTATATTAAGTAAGAAAGCGTCGATTCGTTCGAAAAACGAAAGATATTAAAAAATACCTATAAGGTAACCTAATTTCTTATATATAAAAAACGATTAATAATAAAACTTTTTAAATTTAAAATTTTCGCGAAAAAAGCCATCTTATATTATTAACATAGTTATTATTTTATTAAGGTAATTTCGCTTAAATAACTCCCCGGGTTTATGGATTATTATATACACCTAATAACATTAACGTTTTACACAAGCTCGTCGGCCGCTTTTTTAACTTTTTAACTTTTTAACTTTTTAATCTTTAAGATCTATTTCTTAATACTAATATTATGGAACGTTTTATAAAAAAAGCTAGGATAAACTTAGCTATCCAGGTTAAAAAATAAACCTCAAAACTTAATTATAAAAAGCTTTATTTATTTATAATATTATTATATTTACTTTAAAAGACCGATATAACGGTAAACCCTTTCGAACTAATATAATTCCTAATTTACGACAATTAACGCCGACCGAAAAAAAATCGATTATTAAACAAATCCTTAATTTAAATACGCGAACGTTTCTTATCCGACGTAAACATATTAAAAATATGGCAAAATTTTTATTTACGTAACGCGTTACAGAACGTATCGGGGTTAATTAAGTGGCTAACTTTATTAAGCGATAATAAAAATTCGAAACGCATTTAAATCGAAAAATAAATTATTAAAAAAATTTGAGGCGAAAATTGAAAAATATTTCGTAAATAATTTAATTTTATTCGGAATATAATTACCAAATACGGTATTACGAAAGAGGATATTTACAACTTCGATAAAATAAAGTTTTTAATAAAGTTTTTTATAGTAATTAATATAATTATTATTAATATTAAAAAAAATATAAAACTTAAATAAATTTAATAAAAACTCGAGAATAATTCATAATAATATAGGTTACTAACTTTTAAGTTAGACATTATTTTTATTTATTATTTTTACTAGAAAAAACTACTTTTTTCGCTAATTTGCCAATAACCCATTTTTACTCGATTAAAAAATTACTATAAGCGATAATAGCTAAATAGCAAATAAATTAAATTTAAAATAAGTTTAATATTTCGATTAATATATTTAAACGCGTATAAAAAAATCGAAACTTTTTTTTATTTTCGACCGCTACGAAAATTACTATTCGATAAAATTTAAAAAATATTACGCTAATTACGATCTTATTATATTTTATATACCCGTGTATTTTTCCTATTTACTTTAACTTTTCGATATATCTCATTTTTTTTCAGTTAAAATGCATTTATTCGCTATATATCGAAAGTTTTATACGACGTTACGTTATTTATATTATTAAAAAAGATTTTATCGCCGGTTTTCGTAACGCGTTTAAAGTTACTATAACAACCCATAATATCAAATAGGGATTCGCAAAAATGGAACTTATTTTATTCGATTTTAATCGCGTTTTTTCCGAATTAAAAATTTTAGTTATATTTATATTAACCGTTTCTCAATTTACCTTTACTAACTTCGATATTTCCTTACCTGTGAAAACTTTTAGGAATAATACTAAAAGGATTTAATAAAAAAGCTATTTGCAAAAAATATTAAAAATTATTAAGGTAACTCGCTAAAAAAATAATTAAATCGGTTTTTTTTAATGAAAAATAACTTAATATTATTATATAAAAACACTTTTTTTGAAAGAAATACGACCTATTACGCAAAACGAATTACGTTTTTAATAAACGCCAAAAAATTAAAATAAACGTTTTTTACAAAAACGTATTTAAGAAAAAAAACATAAACTTTCATAATTATGAAAAAGAATAATAGTAAATAATTACAGCTGGCAATAACCGAAAGTAATCGTCGTAAAAAAGTTTAGGCGAGAAAACGGAAATATGACCTTTACAATAAACCCGGACATAATACGCGTATTTATAAAAAGGATATAAAGGCGTTTAACGATAAAAAATCCAATTAGTTTAAATTAATTTAATATATTATGGTTATTTAATTCGAATTTATTATCGCAACGTCCTAAAAAGCGGCCGACGAACTTACGCAGCCGACGAGCTTATGTGAGATGTTATATTAAAATTATTAAAAGTTTTATTGCTTTTAAATTTTCGTAATTAAGTTAAAGCTTAAATTAAATCGAAAGTAATTAAATTTGTAAGAGTTATTCATAAAGCTTATATAAAGTAATAATTTTTTTAAAGCGTATTAAAAATAAAGTAATTAAAAATTTAATAGGCCGAGTTATAGAATTAAAAAGTGTAATTATTAAGCCGCATTAAAAAATTAAACGCTAAAAAATTATTGTAACGAAAAAACAAGTAAAAAATAAATATATTTACTTTTAAGAAAAAGTTTAAACGTAACTTACGTTTAAAAGAAATAATTTCGGTCAAAATGAAAACCTTTAACGTATCCTACAAGCGAATTGGACACATAAGCGAGTTGGACACTTTTTGGCACCTTCCAACAACTAATCCAAATAACTTAACCATAACAGAATTAATTAATTTAATTAACGGTATTCTTTTTCGCTAACTATATTTTTAGCTTTTAAATAAATATACGCATTATATTAAAGCTTATTGCGGACGTATATTACTATTTCCTTTTGCTAATCCGTATGCGATAACTATTTCTAATAGTTATTAACAGTATTTCTTTTACCACCACCTTTTTTGCCGACCGAAAAACGTATTTATCCCGTATAGTAAGTATTTTTCTTTAATGGAATTCTTTATTTTAACCATTATATATACGTAGGATCGAATTGTTGCTCCGATAAATCTTATAATAATACCGCGACGCGCCTTACAACGGCCCCCCCGATAGGCCCCCCAACGCCC
>QJNV01000257.1:0-93059 GCA_004155935.1 Monosporascus sp. GIB2
CCCTAGAAAGTGTTAAAATGTGTTGCAATAACGCTATATATGGTGGTGTGTGGCTATAGCGCTTATTGTGGGCTAGTTGATTTTATTTCGTCAAGTGGGTGGTAGGTAGGTAACAAATCAAGTACATATGTGCGCATGGCCTTGCACGAGTGTATGTCTAGATAGTCTGGGTATGTTATAGAGAATATAGGGAGGTCGACCTTTTATCTAATTAAGTATGCAAGGGAGCAAACGCCAAGGGGATATTGGTCTCTCTCCCTCAGAGGTGGGCAAGATCTTATTACTGTTGATTCGGTTGGACACCACCTCCTTCGGACCAGGACTATTTAGCACCCTTAAAGTCCGTAAGAGGCACGAGAATTCCAGTCGGAAAGGCCATCAGCACCCAACAACCAGCATTGTACCTCCCTATTTCTGAACAGTGTCTGCAGGGGGTTCTAGTGATGGATCGCGTCTGACCTGACAACCTATTATCAAATAAGTGTGTGAGCGGAACCACTTACATGTATAATTTAAAGGGTTTGACAAGTACAGAGGTTAGGAAGGCGATTCCAATATTATGTAGCTCAAAGGAGATGCCCGTTGTCATCAAGTTCTCATATCCAGGGCTTTCCGTTGAGAAAGTTTTTGGGGAAACCCTATTTAGCATATTGCATTTGCTATAGGTGTACTTTTATGGTTACTAATCTCGTCCTGGCATTTCCTAATACGGCATCCCTACCCTGCGTTATTGCATGTGTCGGTAACGTTTCCTTCCATCTAGATACTCCCTTTGTTTCTGCGTTAGCACACAGAGTAGAAGAATCATTATGGCCTTAGTAGCCACCTCTTGTCTTATTTAGATGGGGAAGCATATGGAAGCACATGCAATTTTCAGGCTTTGCATATCTGTAAGGAGGTACTTTGCTTTATCGGTAGGATATGTGCTGAGGTGGAAGTACTCAAAGCATGCAGGTGCATTGGTTACATACCGGTCGGGCTAGACGGTGAATTTACCCCATTTTACGTATAGTCTGACTGGAACGCCATATAACGTCCCTCGCCTTAGTGCTGCCATGCCCCACGTCTCACCAAATTTCACAAGTTTGCCTACCGCTGTCAACTAAAGGTTTACTGGGTTAGACCTACCTGTCCCCATTAATGACCCGCCTCGGTCCTCGACTCTGAATTTAACCATTTTTTCACCCTCTCGCCTCACACATCGGATTGCTCATCTTCGTCGCCACTTCTTCCTCACGATTCTCGCTCTCTTCAGGACTTGAGTTGAACTGGCCGTAATTACGTTCTGCCTTCTATCAAACTCCATAGACGGGCGTTACGATCAGGCGTCTTTGTTCCCCCATTAGTTAACTACCTACCTAGTCCACTTTCCCCCTCAACTCTTTTTTGTCTGTGAGAGACCCTGTCCCCACTAAGATAAAGACTTCCTTTTTTTTCTGAGAGAACTGCGAACTGCAACTTCTCCCATATCAAACGTCCCTTGCCGATTCATCTCCTAGCAGCTGCGCAAGGAAAATAACAACAATGGCCGAGCCCATCAAGAATCGACGCCCGGATGTCACTGCGCCGTGAGTACACATTCCTATTTCATTCGCCTCACCGGTTTATTAATATCATGGTATTTTCCGGCCTTGGTACTAACGGTTGTCATCGCATTTCAGTACCCCGCAGAACACGCCGGCAAGCAATGCACCCATCTCCAGCCATGCCCAACAACCTGGCGTTGCAAGTATCAAGGAGGGTAAGTTAACCCGAACCGTTTACCTCAGATTAGGTGGAATCATTAGGATTGCAGTTGCTAATTGCCATGATCCTGGCGCAGAGGATTTCGACCGTGCGGCCGCCGCTTCCATCTTTGCCCAGAATCCCAAGCTGGTTCAGATGATCCAGGGTCGGCTTGGATCTCTTGTTGGCCGGTCTTCGGGCTACATTGAGTCACTACCAGCTCCTGTCCGCCGCCGTGTTGCTGGCCTGAAGGGCATTCAGAAAGAGCACTCCAAACTCGAGGCTGAATTCCAAGAGGAGGTCCTTCAACTCGAGAAGAAGTACTTCGCTAAATTTACACCGCTCTACCAGAAGCGTGCCGAGATCGTCAACGGCAAGACCGAGCCCTCTGAGGACCAGATTAAGGCCGGTGAGGAAGAATCTGAGGAGGGCGATGAGGGTGACAAGGCCGCCGACAAGACGGAGAAGACCGAGGAGAAGCCTGCTGAGGGTGTTGAGAAGGTCTCCGGCATCCCTGAGTTCTGGCTGTCCGCCATGAAGAATCAGATCTCTCTTGCCGAGATGATCACTGACCGAGATGAGGGTGCGCTGCGTTATCTGACCGATATCCGAATGGAATACCTAGACAAGCCCGGATTCCGTCTTCTGTTCGACTTCGCCGAGAACGAATACTTCACCAACAAGACCATCACCAAGACTTACTACTACCAGAACGAGAGTGGCTACGGTGGTGATTTCATCTACGACCATGCTGAGGGTGATAAGATCAACTGGAAGGAGGGCAAGGATCTTACTGTTCGTGTTGAGAGTAAGAAGCAGAGGAATAAGAGTAAGTCATCTCGCGAACCCAGCGATCTAGGAATCGGCCACTAACTCGCCCTTAGACACGAAACAAACCCGCATCGTCAAGAAGACCGTCCCTACCGAATCATTCTTTAACTTCTTCTCGCCTCCCAAGGCCCCTACCGAGGATGACGAGGATGATGCCGCATCTGACATCGAGGAGCGATTGGAGCTGGACTACCAGCTAGGCGAGGACATCAAGGAGAAGCTGATTCCCCGGGCCATCGACTGGTTCACTGGCGAGGCTTTGGCCTTCGAGGAGTTGGAAGACATTGACGAGGAGGGGTTCGAGGATGAAGACGATGATGACGACGACGACTTAAGCGAGGATCGTGATGACGAGGAGGAGGAGTCTGAGGATGATGTTAGTTGACCAAACGTGTTTTGCCGCGGTTTTCTAGCTGCGGATGTGCTGACCTGGTGATTAGGACGACGCTGCGAAACCGAAGCAAGAGGCTGCTGAGTGCAAACAGAGCTAAATGGTCACGCCTCGCTCTCTATGCCACTCCCGTAATAATTTATTTGGGGGAGGGACCATGCAGTCACCGCCGCGGATGCATTGGGCTAGTTAATCTCAGTCCCAGAGGCTTTTTTCTGTCCATCGGCAGACGGAGGCAGGCACTTTTGTCAACCTGCCAGCATGGTGCAAACGCCATGGCTTCGGTCTTTAACGGCCATAACGCAAAATAGATTGGCATTCGCGCACTAGGTTCCAGCTTGTTTTCGGAATCCCGTATTGTATTGAGTCATAGTTTTCTCATTAGCTTCCCGTCACAGCTATGATGGACCAGGTGTGCGGGTCAGGTTGCAACATGATGACAATAGAATCAGCCGAATCCGGAGAGCAAGGTCCTGACTATAAAAATGGGAAGTGAAGCTATCCTGCCCTCCCAGAATGGCAAGCGTGAGAGCAGAGCAGCGTCCATTTCCCCCTCGTCATTTGCATAGGTATGTGTGTGTTTATACTGCTATTCGGGAGACTGGACCGTCATGGATATATCCGTATGCAAGACTTTTCACTTTTTGCCCAGCTCATATCAAGCGTAGTTGGCGTCTTTCCTACTTTATCAAGACATGCTTATCAAGACATGCACGAATCCACGCATGCATGTCCAACTATTACTTCGTCTGTATTTGTCATGACAATATGGAATTGGCTGGCCTGCACGGAACATGATTTATCATCGGGGCAAGACGCCCCCTAGCGGCTATTATACTAGTGACTACCTAGTGGGAATCCGATGACGGAGTTGGAAGCCGAGGGGCGTTTTTCTTTGCACAACGGCCCACGTATACAGCACAGCAACTACCTGGCCTATGTAGCTGCTCCATTGGACTTTTGTGCTCGCTCATCTTAGGGTATTTGATATAATGTATGACTTACCAAGTACGTCTGGTTCAGCCATGCTTTACCAAGCCAGCTCAAAGCGCATCAATGTATATAAACTTACTATCTACATGTAGGCACTTATGACATGCACCAGCTAGGATGCCCATGTGGTCTCTAAGGCATCATCTTGTGAGTTGAGGTGGTGCTGCTGGACCGCAGCGCAGTAAAGGAGTAGAATATCGAAAATTTAGAGTCAACATACATAACACGGATAGCCTTATTAGTGGGTTTAATCGATCACTGTAGCCCATTGGTTCCGCCTCCACAGGCCAACTATGTACCTTGCACCCAATCGCCAAAAAGCTCAACAGCTATTTACATAAAGCCACCTCTGCATTCCTTTCTGGCATAATAGTATGATACTGGTACATGTAAGGTTACCTAAAGTAAGCCCCATTGCGCAAAAATCCTAGCCGCGCGATAAGTACGTTCGTGTTATTAAAATTTACAATTTGCGATTTTTTATTCTTTTCTTTTTGGAATCTTGAGCACTGCTCTGACTCAACCCTCGACCGGCCCGCACATAAAAAGGAGTTCGGAATTCTCGAAGCGGAGAGTCCCAGAACTAGAACTCTGAACTTACAATTTCTGGTATCCTCAGTAGAATATAGAAGGGAAAAGAGGTAAAAGAGACAAGAAAACAAAGGAGCAGGGCCCCAAGGGACGCCATCATGTCGGAAGCAAAGAACATCGCAGTGCGCTTACAGAGAGATGCGCCTCATCACCTGAGTGTGTCTCCGTCTCCGTCAACGACTTTCCACTCCCCGCCGTCGAGCTTGGGCGGGGCTCTACGTGGGTTAGAGAAACAGCTTAAGCCGTTCAACACCCAGGACATCAAGATCCTACTCCTCGAAAATGTCAATCAGAGCGGCAAGGATATCCTCAAGGCCCAAGGCTATCAAGTGGAAGCCTTGAAGACCTCTCTACCCGAAGACCAGCTAATTGAGAAAATTAAGTGAGTTCTGCAAGCACCGGTCGGCCCTGTTGTGCCAGGCAATATGGACTTGGGGGACGACCATGACCTCCTTTTCCATCCAACAGCCCTTGAACCTCTTATTCCTTTACAGATTGCCCATGCCAGTCACTGACTCGCTCGGCAGAGACGTCCACGTCATTGGCATCCGATCAAAGACGAAACTGACTGCAAAGGTCCTCGGGGAAGCGAAGAACCTGCTCGTCATTGGCTGTTTCTGCATTGGCACCAACCAAGTGGACCTGGACTTCGCGGCTCATCATGGCATCGCAGTCTTCAACTCGCCTTTTGCCAACTCTCGCAGCGTCGCTGAGCTGGTTATCGCAGAGATAATCACACTCGCCCGTCAACTTGGCGACCGATCGAATGAGATGCACAATGGAACCTGGAACAAGGTGAGTACCAAGTGCTGGGAAATTCGTGGCAAGACTCTCGGTTCGTATACCCACCGCCGTAGTCTCTGTACATTGCAACCTAAGTTTAACGACATTTGTAGGCATCGTCGGCTATGGCCACATTGGCTCGCAGTTGTCGGTACTGGCAGAAGCCATGGGCATGTCAGTTATCTACTACGATGTCGCAAACTTGATGGCGATGGGCACCGCACAACAAGTGCCGACTCTGGAGCAGCTCCTCAACGAGGCCGATTTCGTGACTCTGCATGTGCCTGAGTTACCCGAGACCAAGAACATGATTGCCGCCCCAGAGTTGGCCCAGATGAAGGATGGTGCATACTTAATCAATGCCAGTCGCGGTACGGTAGTTGACATTCCCGCCCTGATAAACGCCATGCGCAGCGGCAAGATCGCCGGCGCCGCACTTGACGTCTACCCGAACGAACCGAGGGCTAACGGCGACTACTTCAACAATACTCTGAACGGATGGGAAGAAGATCTGCGCGGAGTGAAGAACATCATCCTCACCCCGCATATCGGTGGCAGCACTGAAGAGGCACAGAGGGCGATTGGAATTGAAGGTATGGTTTGCCCATCTGCTCAGGGACGAACACCCAGCTAAACCAGGATTCTTAGTTGGCGAGGCTTTGGTCCGCTATATTAACCAGGGCAGCACTTTGGGCAGCGTCAACATGCCTGAGGTCAACCTACGCTCATTGACGCCGGACGAACCAAACCACGCAAGAGTGAGCTTCAGCGAGACCTTGGAGCTCACAACAACCAACTAATTGCCTCTAGGTCATTTATATCCACAAGAACGTGCCGGGTGTCCTCCGGAAAGGTAAAAAGACCCCCGAACGATTCTTGTGAAGGACATGTGGCTCACATCCGAACAGTCAACGAGATACTCGGCAACCACAACGTCGATAAGCAGATCAGCGACAGCAAAGGCGACGTGAGAGGACTCAATGCAGCTAATTTGTACCCGTTCAAATGCTAACCGTAGGCAGATTGCGTACCTCATGGCAGACGTGAGCAATGTCCAAACCAGTGACATAAAGGATATATATGATTCTCTCGATGCACTGAGCTGTAAGTTTCAAGATAGAAAATTTAAAGACGGCGTTGCTAACTTGGTCAGCACGCATCTTGGTGCGCGTGCTTTACTAAGCGCGAGTGTACGGAAGCTGCAAGCTTGCCAAATTATGCAAGCAGCATGTAGAAATGTTGCTAGGGTGGCGGCTTGGTCGAATATATTCAGACGTGAACCTTCAAGCTTGTGTTGAAAATATTGACGGTCTGCGGGAGGAGAGAATAAAGAGACGTTCAACACGGGGCGGGTCTCTCTATTGAGCAAGCGTATATTATTTAACGTGGTGCAGTTTCGGTGATAACGATAACCCGCATAACGGGCCGGGTGTGGCGTAGACGGGGATCTACTTGCAATGTAAGTAGGTAGTGGTATCATGATATATTGAAAGCCTCACATACCATTCCGGGTAACCTCTCATCTAACCAAACTTTAAGTATGCGTACTCAAGAGATTAAGAACAAAGAAGGCTATAGAAGGCTAGTCTTGTAGAACACCGCCTCCGCGGGTAGTTACAGCTATTTCTCCCTATGAGAGGCAAATTGTGTGAGGATTGGATATAGCGGATAGCGGGGAACTACATGGGCCAAGGATGGCGTATTAGACGGGACTAGGATTACCCAGTAAACCGGACCCTTCTTCAAACCCCTGACACGCTAAGATATCAGTCTCCTGAGATATCGTCCTCAGAATTTTCGAAAAACTTCGAAACGAGGCTGGGAGACGGCCCCTCACGTTACGTAGTTTGGTTGGTTGGGCCGAAGGACTACCGGTAGAGCGATAGCAAGTCCCGAAAGTACGGAGGAAGTAAAGTTACCAGGGCTACATAAGGTAGGCAGCTACCTACTTACGAAGAAGTATGGGCACCGAGTGGGCTAGCTGAGCTGGCTGGCGGGGTACAATACCTAGGTACGCCAACACAAACGCTGGAATATACCGGCAATAGGCAATTATGTATCTGTTGGAGGCTCGTGTACTTATATACTGCCACACGTGGCACGCAACGAGGCATAGACGAATCGGTACCGATAGGGTCTGATGGGTACATTACCTACATCCGCACGGGCTTCCCGCCGTGGCAGTTATGTCGAAAGACTCCGTGCTGATTGCTACTAGCCACACCGTCCCATACAGGCTGATAGGTACCCAACTTCGCTGCATTGTATCATGTGTGTATTGTAGTCAACCCTTACCCGAAGTTGTATCTTCAACTGCACTTTAAGGAGAAAGCCCATCTTGTCTATCACGAAGTCGGGAAATAATTCATCACCTTGTCCTTTTCCAGATTTTTTCCCTCTTCGAAGTTATTTCCCTGCCTCTTGCGAACATCGTGTATCACCTTACATCGGGTACTACTGCTCTTGCTACCCGTAACTTACCTACCTGAACTCCGCACTACGGTACATTAACCGCTTGACACGGAAGAACAGGGGGTTCTAACTAACTACATACCTAGTTACCTTTACCGCTAGAAAAAGGAGACCAGGAAGAAGAGACAACGATCCGACCTGGTCTAAGTGACGGACGCACACTCTTTGCCCTCAAAGACATACCGAGCCCTACAGGTATCTTCGTCTTTCCGAACCCGGTTTCTTCACGGCCTTCTCCTGTTCTTATCCCGCCTTAGGGAATTCGACCCGACTCTTCCATCGGCAATCGTTTCACTACTTTGTGGAAGACGCCTGAGGGACCCCCTATTTTCTGCAGCCAGCCAATCGACACCTTCTTTACCCATTTGTTTAGCTACCTAATATCCCTCGAGCGCGAATGCCTCCAACTCTTGCTTTCCCCTAGAACCAGCCTTTACCGTCCGTAATCATCCTCCCTCCCGCCTCAGGTCTTTCGACTTCTCGCGCCGCGCAATCGACCTTGATTCAGACTTGATTTCCGAGAGAGAGAAGGCTCCATGTCGCATAGCTACGATGTTGGTACGAGAGCTTGGCAACCGGATGCCACCGAGGGCTGGGTGGCGTCCGAGGTTGTCAAGAAGACGGTCAATGGTGATAAGGTGACGCTGGACTTCAAGCTCGAGAACGACGAGGTATGCCCAATCACGATGTCCGAACCTTGAGCCGGCTCGTAGCCAACCGCTTCTGACTCTCTTCACCAGATCAAAACCATCGAAGTCGCTCTCGAAGCCTTGCAGAACTCCGGCGACCCGTCTCTGCCCCCTCTGATGAACCCCAGTATGCTTGAGGCTAGTGACGATCTGACAAACCTGTCCCATCTCAATGAACCTGCTGGTATGTTCTACGCTTTATACTCCCGCCCGAAGCTGTCCGCTTCTGAACGACCAGCTGCCGGTCCGCTAGCGAGCTGCTTTTGCTGATCCTCATCCGCCCGTGCCTTGCAGTGCTCCAAGCGATCCGCCTCCGATATGCCCAAAAGGAGATATATACCTACAGTGGAATTGTCCTAATAGCCACGAACCCTTTCGCTCGGGTCGACTCTCTCTACGTTCCGGGGATGGTTCAGGTATATGCCGGCAAGCAGAGAGAGACACAGGCACCTCATCTGTTCGCCATCGCCGAGGAGGCGTTCATGTGAATACCAGCCCTGTTACCGTCCTCCTTGTTGTGACGCCGAAGCTAACCCAACGTGTTCAGGAAAATGGTCAAGGATGGTAAGAATCAGACCGTAGTGGTTTCTGGCGAGTCCGGTGCCGGGAAAACAGTCAGCGCAAAATACATCATGCGGTACTTTGCAACAAGAGAATCCCCCGACAACCCGGGCGGCCGGTCCAAGAAGGGGGCCGAAGCCATGAGTGAGACGGAAGAACAGATTTTAGCCACAAACCCTATAATGGAAGCCTTCGGAAACGCCAAAACGACTCGAAACGACAACTCGTCGAGATTCGGCAAGTATATCGAGATCATGTTCGACGATAAAACAAACATCATCGGAGCCAGGATCCGGACCTACCTACTCGAGCGCTCGAGGTTGGTCTTCCAGCCCTTGAAGGAGAGGAACTACCATATATTCTACCAGCTCCTTGCTGGTGCAACAGAGAAAGAGCGCCAGGAGCTTGATCTCTTGCCCGTTGAACAGTTCGACTACCTCAACCAAGGCAATGCCCCAACCATCGATGGCGTTGACGACAAGGCTGAGTTTGTAGCTACCAAGAAGTCGCTCAGCACCATCGGCGTCGACGAATCCCAGCAGGCGGGTATCTTCAAACTGCTCGCCGGTCTGCTCCACCTCGGCAATGTTAAGATCACGGCGTCGCGGAACGACAGCGTGCTAGCCCCGACTGACCCGTCCTTGGAGCGGGCGTGTGCCATCCTCGGTATCGATGCCACCGAATTTGCCAAGTGGACCGTGAAGAAACAGCTCGTCACGCGTGGCGAGAAGATCGTGTCTAACCTGACGCAGCAGCAAGCTACAGTTGTGCGTGACTCTGTAGCCAAGTACATATACTCGGCTCTGTTCGATTGGTTGGTCGAGGTGATCAATAGGAGTCTTGCCACTGACGAGGTCCTGAACCGTGTCGCTTCCTTCATTGGAGTGCTCGATATCTACGGCTTCGAACATTTTGCCAAGAACTCGTTTGAGCAGTTCTGTATTAATTACGCCAACGAAAAGTTACAACAGCAATTCAACTCGCACGTCTTCAGACTTGAGCAGGAGGAGTACGTCAGGGAACAGATCGACTGGACCTTCATTGACTTCTCCGATAATCAGCCATGTATCGACTTGATTGAGGGCAAACTGGGTATCCTATCGCTACTGGATGAAGAGTCGAGGTTGCCCATGGGCACAGACGACCAGTTCGTTACCAAGCTTCACCACAACTTTGCCGCCGACAAAAACAAGTTCTACAAGAAGCCACGGTTCGGCAAGTCCTCCTTCACTGTTTGTCATTATGCCGTCGATGTCACGTATGAATCGGAGGGCTTCATCGAGAAGAACAGGGATACCGTACCGGACGAACATATGGAAGTCCTCCGTGCTTCTACCAATCAGTTCCTCGGCCAGGTACTGGCTGCGGCCTCGGCTGTCCGTGAGAAAGACGTCGCCTCCACCGGCTCCGCCGTCGCAAAGCCTACGGCAGGGAGAAAGATTGGAGTGGCTGTTAACCGCAAGCCCACTCTTGGTGGCATCTTCCGCTCATCCTTGATCGAGCTCATGACGACCATCGGGAACACCAATGTTCATTACATACGATGTATCAAGCCGAACGAGGCCAAGGAAGCATGGAAGTTTGAAGGTCCCATGGTTCTCAGCCAGCTGAGGGCCTGTGGTGTGCTCGAGACCATTCGCATTAGTACTGCTGGTTATCCGGGTCGTTGGACCTACGAGGAGTTTGCGCTGCGATACTACCTGCTAGTGCCTTCAAGTCAATGGCAGACCGAAATCCGGCAGTTGGTCAAGGAAATCCTCGCGAAAGCGCTCGGCTCACTCACAGGTTCGGGGACGGATAATTACCAGCTAGGCTTAACCAAGATCTTCTTCCGCGCTGGTATGCTTGCCCACCTGGAAAACCTTCGCCAGACCCGCATGAGCGAAGCGGCCACTTTGATTCAGAAGAATCTCAAGGCGAGATACTACCGGCGCAAGTATCTCGAAGCTCGCGAATCCATCGTGACGTTCCAGTCACTGGTCAGAGCTCATGCCACTCGACTAAAGGCGCAGGAGCTGCGGACAAACAAGGCGGCCACGACAATCCAGCGAGTGTGGAGGGGACAAAAGCAGCGAAAGGAGTTCCTTCGCATACGCAATCACGTCGTGCTTGCCCAAGCCGCTGCTAGGGGTTATCTTCGCAGAAAGGAGATTATGGAAACCCGCGTGGGCAATGCCGTCCTCCTGATCCAGCGAGTGTGGCGCGCGCGGCGGGAGCTGCGTAAGTGGAGGAGCTACCGCAAGAAGGTCGTCCTCGTGCAGAGCCTGTATCGTGGCAGAAAGGCGAGGAAAGAGTATAAGAAGATACGGGAGGAGGCTCGCGACCTTAAGCAGATCTCCTACAAGTTGGAGAACAAGGTCGTTGAATTGACTCAGTCCCTAGGGACCATGAAGTCACAAAACAAGACCCTCCTCACCCAGGTCGAAAATTACGAAAGTCAGATCAAATCATGGAAGAACCGGCACAATGCCCTCGAGACCAGGTCAAAGGAACTCCAGGCGGAAGCCAACCAGGCCGGAATCGCCGTCGCGAAATTGCAGGCCATGGAGGAAGAGATGAAGAAGTTACAGCACAATTTTGAAGAATCTGCATCGAACGTCAAGAGGATGCAGGAAGAAGAACGGGAGCTGAGGGAATCCTTGCGATCCGCGAATTCGGAGCTGGAACGCATCCGGGAGGAGAGGGAGCAACAGGAAAACGAGAAGGTATCACTGAGGGAGCAATTGGCGCAGCTGTCCGAGGAACTCGAGCTGGCCAGGCGGTCCGGTCCGGTCAATGGAGAGGTGACGAATGGCAACGCTGGCCCTCCGCCTCCGTACGGCTTGATTAATCTAGTCTCGTCCAAGAAGCCCAAGCGACGGAGCGCCGGCGCCGAGCCACGCGAGATGGACCGGTTCAGCGCTGCTTACAACCCTCGTCCCGTCTCCATGGCCGTCACGGGTGGTGTTCACAGACCTCTCCCCGGTTTCATTTCGGGTGTGGATACGATCGAGATGGAGCTGGAGAATCTGCTAGCCGACGAGGACGGCTTGAACGAGGAGGTGACGATGGGCCTCATCAAGAACTTGAAGATCCCATCTCCAAATACGAACCCCCCGCCCTCGGACAAGGAGGTCCTCTTCCCGTCTTATCTCATTAACCTAGTGACGTCGGAGATGTGGAACAACGGCTTCGTCAAGGAGTCGGAGAGGTTCCTCGCCAATGTGATGCAGTCGATCCAGCAAGAGGTCATGCAGCACGACGGCGACGACGCGATCAACCCCGGCGCTTTCTGGCTATCAAACGTTCACGAGATGCTATCATTCGTCTTCCTAGCAGAGGACTGGTACGAGGCCCAGAAGACGGACAACTATGAGTACGATAGGCTCCTGGAAATCGTCAAGCATGACCTCGAGAGCTTGGAATTCAACATCTACCATACGTGGATGAAGATCCTTAAGAAGAAGCTGCACAAGATGATCATCCCAGCCATCATCGAATCTCAGTCGCTGCCCGGCTTCGTCACGAATGAAAGTAACAGATTCCTTGGCAAGCTGCTGCAGACGAACTCGGCCCCCGCTTACAGCATGGACAACCTGCTCAGTCTGTTGAATAACGTCTTTAGGGCGATGAAGGCCTACTACCTAGAAGACTCTATCATCACTCAGACGGTCACCGAACTGCTCCGCCTAGTCGGCGTCACAGCGTTTAACGATCTGCTGATGCGCCGGAACTTCCTTTCTTGGAAGAGAGGTCTGCAGATCAATTACAACATCACCCGTATCGAGGAGTGGTGCAAGAGTCATGACATGCCCGAGGGCACGCTACAGCTTGAGCATCTCATGGTACGTTGATCTAAGCGCTCGCCTCATTTGAATCTTTCTGACGTGGACCCTAGCAAGCGACGAAGCTCCTCCAGCTCAAGAAGGCGACATTGAACGATATCGAGATTATCCAGGACATCTGCTGGATGTGAGTATTTCCTGTATATGTCCCCAATTCTTCTCACAGCCTGGCTAACCCTGCTATGTAAAGGCTCTCGCCCAACCAGATTCAAAAACTGCTGAACCAGTATCTGGTCGCGGATTACGAGCAGCCCATCAACGGAGAGATCATGAAGGCAGTAGCGTCCCGGGTGACGGAAAAGAGCGACGTGCTCCTGTTGCAGGCCGTGGATATGGACGACAGCGGACCTTACGAGATCGCCGAGCCGAGAGTGATCACTGCTCTCGAGACCTACACGCCATCATGTACGTTTTTAAGTTGAGTCCCCGGTGCGTCGAGAGTGATTGACTAACGCGTCTCCAGGGCTACAAACCCCACGACTTAAGCGCCTGGCCGAGATCGTATCTGCGCAGGCCATCGCTCAGCAGGAAAAGTTGGAGGCGGAAGAATACGAAGCTAACGGCGAGGGCTTCCCCGAGGGGGACGAAGCCGAGGTCGATGCTGCCTAGAACAGCGACGTAGCCGCAGAGCCCGGGTCCTTGTCATCTCGGCACTGCTCAGGTTGTTCCATGAACGCCAGGCCTGTCCGTGCTCGATACTCGCGACGGGGAGACGTATGTCGCATCGGTTCCGGAGATCCGAGCCTCACATTTACTACCCCAGCTACATGCGGGACAAAAGCGGCCCGAAAAAAACATGCGAACAGCCCTCGTATGCGGTGAGGTACCCGCCGTTAACGGATGTCGAAGTGGTGGATGGAAGTAGAATACTCGCGAGCATAACGGGGATGGGGGCGTTTCAATGCAGTTTCCTTTGGCTCTAGCAAGAGTGTATCGAGAACCGCATCATCTAGCATCTGAGTTGTACGGCCGTATATTTGTGAATATAACTGTCGAGAGGGCTGATGTTTTCTACCATGTCGGCTGATAGCGAGAGAGCCTGGTCCTACCATCACACACGCTGTGTCCGCTACGCTATGTAATTTTTAAGCCGATGTCTCGCGTGCCTGGCTAGGCTGCCTTATTGTGCATCGCAAAGATAAAGACACTCTACCACGGATACCAACCCTGGGCTATTTTTGTTGGATGGCATTTGATCTTCATCCGGCAGGAACACTCGCCCCAGGGGGTAGGGGCAAACCACAAATACCTGCCGTGCATTTCACTGCGGAAGAATGGGCGGGACAAGAGATAGGGAGGGGAAAGCGGAAAGGCTAAGGGAGAGCTGAAAATATGGAGGGCAAGGACGGAAGAGTTTAGGAAAGAGATATAGGGGGAAAGGGAGCGGAGCACGTGACTTTGCACTTAGTCTTAGCTATAGGTACGTTACTAGGTACATATGAATAAGCTAGGTATGTCCAAGCAGCAAACCTCCCGAAAATTTCGGGTTCCGTTTCCTGCGAACCTTCTCTTTACATTCACCGGCGATAGCGGTTCAGGTTAGAAAAGCGGTCTTTTCGAGTTGCAGGGTTTACTTAATATTTGCACCGGCCAACGCGACTTTGTTCGGCTTGTTCTTAGAAATCTTTAGCGAAGGGGAAAAGGGAAAGGGGAGTGATGCGCACTTCGCCGAACATCATCATCACCGGCACCCCGGGCGTCGGCAAGACCACGCACTGTGAGACCTTGGCGGAGAGGACGGGGCTGCGGCACCTCTCGGTCAACCAGATCGTCAAGGAGAAGGGGTGCCACGAGGGCTGGGACGAGGAATTCATGAGCTGGATCGTGGACGAGGACAAGGTGAACAGCATATCATCATTAAAAAAAAATCCGGAGCGCGCAGAGACACACGCGCGCGCCCATCCCCTGTCGCGATAGAAAGGGAAGACGAGGCAGGGGCTTACGGACGTCGCAGCTACTGGACGAGATCGAGCCGGAGGCCCTCGCAGGCGGCTGCATCATCGACTGGCACGCGTGCGACCTGTTCCCCGAGAGCTGGATCGACCTCGTGGTCGTCCTGCGCGCGGACACGACGACGTTGTATGATCGCCTGACGGCAAGGTACGTGCGTTCCGTTCGAGCGCGGGAAACGAAGACCTCCCCCCCTCCATCCCCTCTCTTGCCACCAACCGCCCCCTTCTTTCTTACCCTGCCCTACCCCCTCTCTCAACCAGTCACCGCCTGCGCAAACTAACCCCTAGGTGTGCACGCACCCCGCTAGGAAATATCCGGAGGCAAAGCTGCAGGAGAACCTGGACTCGGAGATCATGCAGGTGCTGCTGCAGGAGGCGCGGGACTCGTACGACGCCGAGATGGTCGTCGAGCTCAGCAGCAACGACACCGACGAGATGGAGAGCAACGTCGACCGCATCGAGGCGTGGGTCAGGCAGTGGAAGAAGGACCAGGCCGCGCGGCGGGAGACGACGGAAGGCGAAGCAGGAGGGGAAGGTGGCGGAGAGTAAGGCAATAGCTTGTGGCGCCCATTCTGTCCGATACGTAATAAACTACTGGGTAAAAGGAAACCGAGAAGAGTCTCGGGGGGGTTTTGACCGGCTCCCCTATACGTATGCAATATGGCCTCATTCATAAGCTGTTGGATTGCCACGACCCCGTGTGCAATACCAGGCAAATCGACCCACTGTCATAAGATTCCTACGACGGTTACTTAGCAGACGGCGTATGGCTCCTACATGCCAAAATAGACCCTGGGAAGACGAGGACGGCAGCATCTGCGAGCAGCGTGGTGGCATACCCTCCCTATACGGACCTAAGCAAGGTAGGTAGGTGTCTGAAGTCACAGTGCACATAGTTGGATAATCACGGTGTAAATATAGTGTGTAATTTTTCGACTAACTTTTGCTAGGCGCAAATAGTTGGCTGGTACTACATGCACAATACATGCGACCACAGACTTCGTCGCCCTGGACGAAAAGTATCAATATTGTACCAGTACCCACGCCGAAAAAAAGCGATCACATATCACCGTATGCGTCACCGGCCGAGTATGAAAATAGCCCCATAGGTACCCCCTTCAGCTGGACACCATCACATATATAAGTTTCCTGTTCCGTTGCGTGTACGGGAGTTGCGACCGGGGGGGCCAAAGGACATCCGATTTTTTTTCCCATTTCTCGCCTCCCCCTCACTTTCTCACCCTTCTTCAGCCCCTTAAATCACCAACCCGGGGAAGAAAAAAAAAAAAAAAGGAAGCCGAAAAGATGGCCCCGCCCGTCGTGAACTTCATCACGGGCAACGCCAACAAGCTGGCGGAGGTCCGGGCGATCCTCGAGCCGGCGGGCATCGAGGTGCGCAGCCAGGCGCTCGACCTGCCCGAGATCCAGGGCACGCTCGAGGAGGTGACGCGGGCCAAGTGCCGCGCCGCCGCCGACCTCGCCGGCGGGCCCGTCCTCGTCGACGACACCTGCCTCTGCTTCGACGCCCTCAACGGCCTGCCGGGCCCCTACATGTGAGTCGAGCCGTACCCGCGCGCGTGGCGCCGTGTTGCTTTTGGAGAGGTGGGGGGGGGGATACGGAGAGGATCCGCGCAGCTGACCGAGGTGTGGGGGGCGTGCAGCAAGTGGTTCATGAAGTCGATCGGCCACGAGGGGTTGAACAACCTGCTCGCGGCGTACGAGGACAAGTCGGCGCAGGCCGTCGCCACGTTCGGCTTCTGCCGGGGCCCGGGCCACGAGGTCCTGTTGTTCCAGGGCCGGACGAGCGTACGTACAGGCCCCCGTCGCGGCCGACGATGTGGGAAAGCCAGCGAGCTGATCTCCGGAAAATAGGGGAAGATAGTGCCCGCCAGAGGACCGGCCTACTTCGGTATGTTCCGACCCCAGGACGGACACTTCCTTCCGAGGCACTCAATTATTACTATTATTTCGCGCCCTCGAGGCGTTGGGACGGCCCTATCTGTTGTGAGACGACAGCTGACTTGACTGCCTAGGCTGGGACCCCATATTCGAGTACAACGGCCAGACGTGAGTCGCTCCTTTTCTCCCTGTGCTCACCCCATCTTGCTTACTGGTTCCGTCGATGGGCGCGGATGAGTTAACACGAATGCCGTATGTCTAGCTATGCCGAGATGGACAAGGCTGAGAAGAACAAGATCTCACATCGCTTTAAGGCCCTCGAAAAACTACGCGAGTGGATCGAAGGGGGCATGAAGGAGTAAAACGGGCAAATAGGGACGAAAATCGCTTGTTATTGACCACGAATAACCTCTATGCCCGTAAGAGGCAAGAGGTTCCTCTATATGCATAGCGTAAGGGGGGTTATGCATGGGTACCATATATCTAATAGATGCTTTGGTGTAACCATATGGAACGCTATCGAGGCTGGCGCACAACATGTGTAATGGCTCGTCCACAGGCTTTTTGTATCTTAACGCTACGGCACTCGATACTCATCTATCATCGTCTCCTACCGTCTGGGAACGCTGTGGTAGGTGACGCTTAGCTCAGCCTAAAGAGAGTTGTGTCAGTTATTGAGGTACATAGCAAGTGCGCCATCCACTGCACTACAAATTGACGTACCTCAGAATCTCAAACTCGTGATACTTCTTCAGGTACTTACCCCCCCGGCGGTACAACTTTAACGCTAAATCGGGATTTTTGTGCTTAATTTTGCGCCCCACGTATCTGGTTATGCTGTCAGGGTCGCGGAACACCGGGTCAAACACCAACAACTCCATTGCGCCATCCAATCGCTTCTCGATGCCGATAATCGTCAAGGAGTGGCCTACCAATGCACCGCGTTACTAAGACACGTCCAAAAGCTGTAAGCAAACTATCGAGACGGCTTACCTCGATGCTGAAAGTAGACTGGCGGCAAGGACGTCCAGCGCACTTTGGCCCGTGAGTCGTGTTCGGAGGACTGGAAGTACCTCTCGATGGTCTGAAGCAGAGAGGCCTCGGCAGCTCGCGGCCCCGGGTTCTTGAATGCCTGGACCTCGCAACTAGAGCGGTGCGTGATTAGTACTAAGGGGGATTCGATCTGACCAAGAGCGCCTACGGTATTTTTAAACCGAGGAAAACTGCCTGTGCCTGAGACAAAGTTAGCTTGCGTACATCCTCACGGGCCGCAGAAGCGCAGAAGAAAAAGGGGGGCATGTTGGGCGGGAATGTGGAGATTTGGGTTTGGGGGGGGGGAGGAATAAGACAAAGACTCGCCTCCGATGTACCTATGTACTTGCGGGTACCCTTCACGCCGCCTGTCTCTAACCTTCCGTGAGCATTGATGCCCATGTCCCATGCCTTCTCGATATAATCCTGGATCCGGAAGATACTAGGAATCTTGCGGCGAAACTGCGCGGCTCCGGGGGTGTCGGCACCGACTATATATGATGCCAGCATCTGGATGTTTCGGTAACCGCAAAAACCACCTTGGCAATGAGGGCAGTTAGGTAACCAACCCTCCAAGCGCCACCAGGAATATCTTACCTTCCCTCCGTAGCTTGGAGATATGCTGCACGCACGGATGACAGAGATAGGCGTAGCATGTCGTAGGGCTCTGCTGCAGCAGTTGCTCGATTACAGGGATGATGCCTAGATGCATTGGTTAGCTGGATATTAGGCAGGGTCGGCAGGGTCGGCGGGGATAGCTGGCGCATACCCTCTGAGCTGACGTATCGACCGTTACGCAATAAAGAAACCAGCCTATCGGGCATTCTATCTTCGTGGGCATATCTGCCAAGTTCCGCCTTCTGCATCGCCTGTCAGTGCCCTACGAAAAGTGGGGGGTCGGCTTCGCAACCGTACTCCAAGCCTTCTTCGCGTGTCCTCCTCATTGGATCTAGGGCCGGTCACCGACGAATTGCCCGTCTTATTCTTTGGCGAAGACGAAGGCAACGGTGATGACATGTGCAGAATCTGCTTCCATCTGGCGACCGACTCGGCATGTCGCTGGTGCGCAGGCACCGTCTCACTCCGGGGTTCTTGACGACGAGGTGGCGCACCCTCATCACTGGTGGAGCGAGGGGTAGGGTAGCCCACTGGGTTGGCATCCGAATCTTCTGAGGAGGGCTGTTCCTCAGCGGCATGAAAGCCAACGTGGTCATCGAGCTCTGCCAGGGTGATGAACTCGCCACAGCCGTCAACAGGGCATTCGCAAACTAGATTCTCCTCGTCGTCACCTGCAGTATCTATCCCTGCTGCCCTGATACCACTGTCTTCTCCATCGATAATAAATGGAGATTTGTCCTCCGAGTGTAGAGTCTCCATATGCTAAAGCAGGCACTTTGGTCAGTAACACCAAGGGAGGATTCGGGTTTGGGAAAGGTCTAACAAGAAGCATGGCATATTCCCTCTCTGTCCGGAAGCCGCAGAATGGGCAACTCTGTATTTGAGACATGGTTCCCGCGTTTGGTTGTTCGGTCAACCTCTGGTAGTGTGAGTAATATCTTACGTATGCGGCTAGGTAAAAGTACGGTCAGCTGGGTTGTCGGGCTTGGACTAGCCGAGGCTTTCGTTCCTCAGACATAGATAGATGTTAAGCTATTCCTTTAAATAAAACAAATAAGCAAATAAGATGGTCTGTTACAATAGTCGACAGCATCTAGACCGCTTCAGGATCTTGAAACGGTAGAGACCAAGTACGCGGATGCGCGTACGTGGGTCAAGGTGTGTGATGCACGGTTTCCTGGTACTGTTTGTTCGGGCAGCTTGAGACGGACAATGCCAGCCCCTGGCAAGCAAAAGCTGTGTGCTTTGCAAGGCTGAGAAAGGGCTCCTGTCCTGCACAGCTCTTAAGAATGCAACTTAAAGCATGGTGCGGGTTATATTAACCATAAAACAATGCATTTGTGAATGCAATCGCTGGTAGTGATGGTGTGTTGGACCGCATATACATGCAAGCATATACAAATCAGAGAGGGTATTGCTAGCTGAATATCTGCTCTTAGAGAGATCACAACGTTCGACTGGCATCTAGCTACTAGTCTAGGTATGTAGGTACTAGTGCTAGCTTCAGGTTCTAGGCGGGTGCCCGCTTAATGCAACTATGCAACTATGCGACCCGGTTTCACACATATGCCTATGTACATATATCACCGCATTCGGTACCTTCACATGCCATTCGGCTTTATAGCAAAAAAGTCGCACATTATTTAATTCCTTGGTATGGTTTTTCTAAAACATTTTAAGGCAGTCTGGACCCCAGTCGTGCAAGTTATGTGCGAATTCTGCGTGCGGTCCCGCCTGCTACATACTCGTTCCTCCTTGCCGAAAGCGATAAAAAGGGGGAGGCGCCAAGTACGTCATAGTCCGGCTTCTCTGGAACTACACCCCTTTTTCGCTCCCCACCAAATAGCACTTCGAGAGGAGGAAGTTCAGTTTCCATACTACGATGCCGGGGATTGCGAACTTCGGTTTTACCGCCTGGCAAAAGCAGCTGATTGATGCAAAGCGCGCACGCTGCAATGCGTTGCCCGCTCACTCCCTTTACCCATGAGAGAGCGATTTGAGATCAGTCCATAGAGTCAACTTAGCCCCCTACCCTTGACCTACGTAAACTGCTACATGGTCAGATCTCTCAGGATTCCATCACACTTTGTGGCCTGCGCAGACGGATCTCGTATACAGAACGTAGAGATTCCGAGGCCGCGGGCAAGGTAGGTGACCATGGAATGGGCCTCCCGTCGCCTCCCCTGGTGGAAGAGAGGTAAGCGAGATATGGGATATACCGCGACGCGACGGCATCAGCCTGCCGAAACTGGGGAATATACGGCTTATAAGACGGTATTGGTCTTGACCAAATAAGCGTCACCTCTGTCCTGGCGTTCGATGTGTCAACAGGCTACCAGCTCAATGTACTTCCCGACGGAGGCTTCGATGCCGAATCTATTGGTGGCGGGACATGGTCAAGAGCACGCCGCTGCTCCCCAAACTTCGAAGGATGACGGCGAAGAATTGCTCGATCTTCTCAAGATGGTGCCTGGGCTTCGGAGGGGATACGATTACCACCCAAGCGCCCCGAACTTGAGAGAGAGCTTACTCCTTTCCCCCCGGCGGTATATGTGTTGCCAAGCCCGCGTCCTCGACACGCAGATCTTCTTCGACCATCATCTACCATACCCATGAGCTTAGAAAGCGCAGGTTGGATGGGTGCTCCTAAGTGTCATCCGCGTTAATAATTCTTGTCTATGGTCCTCCTTCGTTAGTGAACCCCCAACAGCCCTTCGCCGGCTCGTTCAAGTCCGGAGTGTTATAAGAGCGGAGGTGAATCTCCTGAAAAAGGCACGCCAAAACCTTTGGCCAACTAATGTTTCGTTGATCCACCAGGCAGCCGTGTCTTCGCCATGCCGTTTCCTCGCTGAGCTTTGCTGAGACCAGGAAGTCAAACGAGGCTTGGCTTGTCTTAGCCCCCTTTCTTTGCAGTCGCTTCCCAGTTTTCCCCCAAGCCGCGGCGGCAGAGTTGCGGAGAGCGGCCGGCCTGTTTCCCCCGCCCATTCTATTTTCTGCTGTATCGAAAAAATGGTCAGGGCACACCCAGGCTTGACCCCCGAGCAGAGCGATCTTGGCAGCTCCCTTTAGGCGAGTCTTCTTCTCCGTGTTGGTAGTTCTGTTAGTCCCTTAAACAGTAAATAGACCTCCACGATCATACGCACATGCGCACGTGTATTTATGCAGGTATATGCCCCCAAGCAGAAGTTACTCCAGCATATGACCAAATCCCACATAGATAACCACTGAAGAACGTTGTACGGCATAGTACCTCGTCAGAAGTGCTGGGACATACCAATGGACAGGTGCCACTACATATCTAAAAGGGTAGGCTCGGCATAATGACAAACTACAAGGTATTCCTCATTGGCCATAATGAGGTGTAGAACACGAAGTGCCTCCGAAATCGGATTCCTTAAGCCGATATGTATATCTATGTACAGAATCTCACATGTATCTGGTGCCTGGATTTTGAACTTCCCACCTCCAGCCTGGCCACCATGTTTCATCCCGCCTTGAAAACATTATTACCGCCGTTTCATTTCCAACATACATGTGCGGATTTCCTAATCGCGTAGTCTATTCGTGTCATTCAAATCGGCAGAAATCCTGGTCGAATACGCAGAGCCTAGGCGCGCAGACGGGGAAACTGTTCCCCAACCGCCCGCTCGGCTCAATCCTATATCCACTCGTCATCGAGAGATTTTAGGTTTGGTCCGGGCTTCTCTTCACATGATGCCGCACTTGCCGCCGTCGGGGGCCTCGTTGGGGTTCTGGGAGTTCTCAATCTGCGCGATGAGGAGCTCGAAGGCCTTGGCGACGTTCTCGTTGTAGCGGGCGCTCGCCTCGGTCCAAGCGCAGTTGAACTTCTCGGCGAGCTTCTTGCCGTCCTCCTGGCTCACCTGCCGCTGCTCCGGCCGCAGGTCGCTCTTGTTGCCGATGATGACTATGGGGACCCAATCCGTGCCCTTGAGAAAAGAGAGGTTCCCGTCAGCTTTACCAGCAGCACACGTTCATGGAATAGAATAGGGCAGGCAAAATGTTTCTACCGCGGCGGCGGCGGCGGCGGCGGAGTCGGCAACGAGGTAGGGTATACGGACCAGGTGGTTGAGTATCTTATCTCGAATTACCTGTACCATCTCGAACGACGGCAGCGACGAGACGGAGTAGACCAGCATATAGCCATGGATGCCGATGAAGTGCTTGGAATTCAGTATGCTGTACTCATCCTGTATCAGAGGCAGTCGTGTCAGCAGCCGTCAGTCAAGGTCCCGTCCAAGCATGACTGTATGCCGTGTACACTTCCGGGTGCGCGCGCCGCTCAAGCGCCGAGGATGTAGAGGAGCGGAGTGCGTCTGTCTGGTTCCATACCTGGCCGGCCGTGTCGACTATCTCAGTCGCATAATCCTGACCCTTATAGCGGATGACCTTGCTGAAGGTGTTCTCTATGGTGGGGTAGTAGCTCTCGACGAAGTGTCCATCGACGAACTGGACAGCGAGGGAGGATTTGCCTGTATTCCCACACAGCGCGTGCGGCGGTTAGGTCAGCACCGGGTTCATAGTTCACACAGAAGCGGCCCGGCTAAGACAGCAGATAGATAAGTAGTGAGGGCGGGAAGGGGGCGCGGTTGAGGTTCAATTGGTTTTAGAAGAAGAAAGGCGTACCAACAGAACGGCTGCCGACGATGGCGACTTTGCGCTGCTTGGACGGAGACGGCATTTACGTATAGCGACAGTGGGGAGAAGTACTGAAGGGTTGGAGATGAGGAGGCTCAACTGGTGGACGCTGACGTCTATCCAAAGTAAGACAACGCAGGCAGCTGGGGTGGTAAAGATGCGAGCGCCCGATCCGTCAAGGCGTCTTCGTGGTCGAGCGTGGGGTGATATGTAAGCAGGTGAGAAGGCAGAGAGGTAGAAAACTACGTAAGTAGGTAACTGACAAAGTATAATGTATGTAACGTACATGTGGGTATGTATGTAGGTAAGGTAGAGTTCTGCTAACATAGGGTCTCTAGCATAAGTGGGGTTTGTAAATGTTCTGCCCCAAGCTACTGTGCATCTGCCTATGTAGCGTTAGCCCGCCCGCCCGGCTCTATGCAGGTATGGGTATTTACACGTGCTATATGGATGCAGGCCGCGTAAGGGTTAATATGTTATTCGGGCAAGGGGGAGGGCCCAGGCCGTGCCTATTTGAGGGAGGAGACAAACTATGACGTTGCGGTTGCGAGCGGTGATCCTAATCAGCTTATCGACCTCAGTACGTCCATATCCTGTACTGCCTTAAGTATCTATGTAGGCAGCGCTAACATTCCTACCTGGCGGTTTTTTAGCCTACACGTACGTAAGTTTACGTAGTTATGTAGCACTTATAGCTGCCATCTATGTACAATGATAACACAGAGTGAATATTGGGTAAACTTAGCTAAGCACTTACGTATACTACCTACTGGATAAGCCCTCTAGTTTACACAATGCAACAGCATGCAGCCCTTCGAGCCTTGGTGGGGTATGGTATCTGCCCCTCACCCAATCTGATCTGAACGCGGGGCACGAACAGTTGAATATCTGCACTAACTTAGCGCATGTACAAATATCCACTCCAAAGAGTGCTGTTTCCATGTCGGTGTAAAGACAGGACTACCTACTCCGTAGGTATTTGTTATTGTTATCTGCATAGTAATCGTGAATGTGGATATCTTCGTCTATGATCTGGGTATCGTACTTGGTTGGCCCCGCCCGTGCTATACCCTCTCCTCCCTCCCTAGCTTTGCTTAGCTATCCATGAATTTGTCAAAAAACAATGCGCCCCCTGGACGTAACTCTACCAGTAACAGACATCTTCGTAAACCCCGTCATTCGTGCTAGGAACTGATCTAGTGACTTGACAGAGCCTCATTGGAGAGGACGTGTCGGCCTATTCAGGAAACAACCGTTGCTCTCCCTTTAATCTATGATCCGAGGGGGTCCCTCTAAGACGGGCTTCTTTGTCTCTCTAGGACGTCTGTGCTGCCAAATCCCTTTTCCAAAAGTTCATGCCGGATGTGTGGGACTAGTCATAAGCGGCTTCGTCCTCAAGTTGCCGGGCGAGAGCTTCTATTTCTGCCCAACCACTCTGGCCGTGACCATCGCCGCCCTCGTATATCTGGCTCTCCATAGTTTTGTGATGGTGCACGAACTCTCTGATCGACTCGAGAAGAGGCCCCATGCTCTTCGCCGCATGGCTGGCCCTGAATCGCTGTCTGACAGGAGCATGCAAACATAGGTGACCGAGGAGCACGGCCAAATACCCAAACACTACGTTGAGATGGCTCTTCTCGACCGAGTCAGCCTAGAGACAGTCAGTATCGTGTAACTAATGCCCGAGCCTACTCGGATATGGGGACTTACTTCGGCGGTTCTCCGATAATTCTCCAGGAACAATCGGATGAACTCGTCGATTGGCTGAAGGCCCTCGTAGCGGCATTCATACGTAACCTGCCGCATTCTAACGCTGTGCTCCGAGAAGTTGATAAGAATTCCAAGTCTGAGCACCAAGCCGTCTAGGATCCCATCTGCCCAGTGGTCCTGCGAGACGGATGTCAGGACTTGGCCGAAATTGCTGCAGATCGATCCCGCCAGAGCCGGTACAAGACCCTTGGAAATATAAATATCGGGGGCGTGGAGGTTGTTATTTGTCAGATTGATCGTGAGTTTTAGTATCGCTGTTTCGAGGGTCTTGTCTTCTGGGGCTGGCCTCTCTAGCAACGCCCCGAAAACATCGGCTACGATGGGGAGAAGACGACTGGACCATCCGTCGCTCCCAAGCTGCGAACTCGAAGCATCGACCGCATGAAAGTCGAGAATAGACAAGGCGCTGCATAGGTCAACGTATCCGTTGTTTGCTGGGTAGTTAAAGCAGTCGGGGTCTCCGGTAGCCGCCGCAATAATTTCAAGCAGACCTTCCCTAACGCTCTCGGGGAAGACTGCGTTGACCCTACTTAGATGAGGCTCCTGAGTCACCAGGAGATGCAGGCACCGGAGGGAGAGCGTCCTCGGCGATACGGCTGCAGGTGTCGCAGAACCCCAAATTTGTAGCTGACGCAGATAATCGTGGATGTTAAGCACCGCAGCCTGGCTACGTTTCGAGAGGTTATTTCTTCGGTCCTGCGTAATCTTCTTCATGCCGTCGGGGAACCCGATGAGGCGAACAAATAATTTACCAATGTCTTCTTCTTGCAGCAGTTGGATAATGTGCGGGGAGGGCCACTTAGACAGAATGGTCGCGAGGATTGATAAGATCAGGTACCCAGAGACGACATCAGTTTCTCTAGACACATCCTTGAAAACCGTTGCATCTATTCCGTGATCCCGAAACTGGCGCATCGAATCCTTGTTCCTGATCTCCTCGGCAATTCGAAGCAAGGCCGCCCGGCGGGATGATGACGGCTTCGCAGCTGGCGCTCCAATTTGTTCGGCCAAGTCTTGCATCGCATCAGCGACACGGGTATTGGCACCGGCATGTCGTAACTCGTGAATGTCACGTATCGTCTTGTTGGATGAACCATCAACACAAGCGCCTTCCTCGTCAAACGGGTCTCCAGCTTTAGACAACTCCCAGGGACTCCTAAGCTCCAAACGCTTTCCTTTTAGGGGAGTTGCGGCTGATCCGGGGATATCAAATGCTTCAAGGAGGATATCCTCATCCTTCTCTTCCAGCACCCTGGTCCCCTGAGCGTAGGTGCGTTTGACCGAAGAAGCAGTCCGGGAGAACGACTTGCTTGTGGAAAGAGTCGGCCTCGGCTGAGCACCAAAAGCCGTGTGCATGCTACCAGAGGCAAGGCTGGATGTGTCGGTTGCCTGGCTCGACAATGGCTGGCTGGACTCGACCGCGCTGTCGGACACCTCGGTGTCATGTCCACCGGTATCATCATCGGCTTGCTCCACAAGGGCGTCTATTAGGCGCCTCCTCCGCCGCTTCGCCTGAAGTGCTGGCGTTGGCTCGGTATCCACGGCCTTCGGTCCGCGCTGATGGCTAGCACCGGAGGCACGGGACGGAGCATGGTGCGAGGTAGGCTTAAGGTTTGATCTCGCAGCGAGACGCACCGGGATCTTCTGGTGCGGGCGCTGGGATACCTTTGCTCCCTCTTCGCCCGAGTCGAGGAGAGTATCCCAAATCTGCATCGTGTTTGGCGAGAAAGGTATCTCGGACTTCTGAGCGACCCGGGTGGCCGCTTTCGGACCCTGGAGCCTTGTAGGTGTTGGAGGTGGGCTTGATAATCTCGCTTCCACCATATCTATGTCGGCATCTTCTGAAGATGCAGACCTGATGACACGAGGCCGCTGAACAGATGCCGGCCTCGACGAGGAAGTATTATCTGACGGGGCAGGCGCAGAGGGCGAGCTATCTTCTTGGCTTCTGGTTGGTTTCTGGGTGCGCGCCTTTGACGAGACCTCAGCGAACTTCCGTTTTCTATCTGATTTCAACGGTTTCTCTGTCTCTGCCTGGTCCGCCTTCCGTTTCACCATTCGGTCGAGACTCTCGGACTCTGGTGAAGGGGAGGGAGGATTCGGCGATGTTGCTACGGGGCGTTGTCGGCGCATCATTGCCGTTGTCGTCTTCACCGTAATCTCGGGTGCGATGTCATCACCTGCGGGTGCTGGTTGATAGGTCGTCTTTGACTGTTTCTTCCGCGATGCCTTCGCGTACGTCGTCAACTTTCTCTTGGGTAGCATGGTGGTCGTACCATGTTTCGTGGCCATATTAGCTGATTAATGCGATTAAGGTGGCTCAGCGACGAATGCTTGGCTACTCATGAGAGCGAGAAAAAGGTAATTGGAAGAGGAAGGATCTAAGTTGTTTGAGCTTGGTGAGAAGAAGGTCCCGATTAGGCCAGTGGATATAGATGATTTCCTTCTTGTTCACGGTTGTGTAGGTAGATAACTGTCAACTAGACTAGTGGTGGTGATAGTGGAAGTCGCGAATCAGTGATGGAGCGCAAATGGCTCCGACCGAGCTGTGCGGAAACGGTTAGAGCTAGATACAGTTCGCATTAAAGGAGATCCGGCGTGTCGCGATTACTAACTAGTCTAGCTCCTGAATTGTAAACAAGTGGTGGATTGGGGTATCAGCACAAAAGCAGGGGGTGCAGGGCGGGGGGTTGAAAACGATGATTGATCAATGGTGTATTGTTGGAAGAGGTAGGTAGCGTTATGTTATTACCACCTCTGCATATTTGAAGGGCGGCTTTGGACGGGTCTGCAGGCTGACATTCGGAAGGTAAGGAAATGAGCTGAGCAGGTAGATGATCCTACGACATCTATGTGAGACTACGAAAAACAAACAATCCAAATCTACTTATCTACAGCGATTTCGAAAGGGTCTCACAGAGCTATGATAGATCTTAACGTTGTTTGTTCGCAATCATTGATCTCGCGCCGACGGAAGCGGCAGAACGGCCCCTATAAGTACCTAGGTAGGTACTTTTTGGCATCTTCCCGCACGTACCTGCATCTTTCGATACCTTGATGATCGCCGTGATACATTTCGGTGATGCATAATGTACATAAGATACTTCTATTGTGTAGGTAGCTTGCGTACGCAGCAAAGTAGATATCTACTTACCATAACGGTTTGGATGTATAAGGATGGATAGCTATGAGAACCGGAAGGAGGGGTTCTCCTATCCTGGTTATAAAGATATCGTTGTGGCGAGATTATAACGCTTCGTATATGCCCGCATTGGTAAGTATCAATTATCCGGCATTGAGGACCGGAAACCTCCGTACTCACTTTAGCTGAACGCACGCCCACGACCCTGGTTGGCCAGATTCTATACCTACACGGAGCTAGAGAAGCAGTATTTATCTATCCAACCTGGGTCAACCCGTTTTAACACCACATGAAGGCGCCTATATATTATTAGAATCTTCCTCTCGGCATTTCTCCAACTAGATCGTGCAGTGTCAGGCCGTCTATTCGTCCGAAATCTGCTGCCGAAGTGACCAGACATCTCCGGTTCTCACCAAAGTTCTCCTTGCGGGTCTTAGCACTATTTTGACCTTCGAGTATAGAAATACTACAAGCAACGATACTTGCACGTAGGAAACTGCTCCTGTTCTTGCGATACACATAGGATAAGGCCTTGCTGATACGCGCATGTCTCCCGGTAGGCGGGGTGCTGAGTCGAATCTCTACAACCAGGACAAGACCCCCGTGCGGCTATGGACCCGAGCTCAACTACTCGTCCTCAGCTCGCTCCCACGCAATGCGTAGGGCCAGATTACCGCTCTGAGAGCCAGAAGCCGATTGCTACTGTTTCGACGGAGGTCAAGTACGACAATGTCGTGATCCTACCCCAGACGCCGCAACTGATTGCTCTGCTCACGTGAGTGATTTCCCCATTCAGTCCGTGAGTCGTTCTGAGCCCTCCCTATCCAAGGCTTGCCATATGTAGAACGTAGTAGATAGCAGCATCCTGTTAGGTGAATCATATTCACCCAGGACCCACGGCTTATCTCGGCCTCCTGGCTCTGTCAGGAGACTCTTATCGCGCAGCATTTGTTGGCCCTCCTTGTTGCTCATCATGCGCTTTTCTCTACAGGATGATCCGGGACAAGAATACGGAGCGCGCTGACTTCATCTTCTACTCAAACCGGATCATTCGACTACTTGTTGAAGAAGGTCTCAACCATCTGCCTGTAGTAGAACATACTGTTACCACTCCGGTTGGGCGCACTTATGCGGGCTTGATGTTCCAAGGGAAGATATGTGGCGTCTCCATCATGCGGGCCGGCGAGGCCATGGAACAGGGCCTTCGGGACTGCTGTCGATCGGTACGGATCGGTAAGATCTTGATCCAGAGGGACGAGGAGACTTCGAAGCCCCAGCTATTCTACGACAAACTACCCGAGGATATCGCCACCAGATGGGTCCTATTGCTTGACCCGATGTTCGCCACAGGTGATGCCCCCCATCCCGATGCGCCGACAGCTAGTCCGGCGCAGACCACAACCGACCCGCATCTAACGGCTTTTAGGTGGTTCCGCCATCATGGCAGTTGACGTTCTTAAGTCCCGCGGTGTTCCGGAAGAGAGGATCCTGTTCTTAAATCTCATCGCTAGCCCGGAGGGGATCAAGAACTTTGCGACAAAGTTCCCTAGACTCAGGGTCGTCACAGCATTCGTTGACCAGGTTAGTCGCCACTTCAGTCATCCGGTGCATTGCGACCTAAGCTAACACAAAACACACAGGGCCTCGACGAGAAGAAGTATGTTCAAATCTCACTGAGAAGATATATGCTGCTAACCTAGATCTAGCTACATCATTCCCGGCTTAGGAGACTTTGGGGACAGGTACTACACCATGTAAGGGGCTAGTTAGGTACGAGCAATGAGGCCGGAGAGGCAAAGCGGGATGCTTCATCTTTGATAGGGAATACCACTGCCATTTACCCAAAGACGCGGGCCTAGTCAAAGCTAGATGCTCGCCAACTATCATTGTGGGCGAGGCCAGGCAAGAGCCGGAAGACTCCCCGTATTAACGGGCCGGCGTTTACTGCAGGCGGAACCCGACGCGATTTGGTTCCACGATTGCACATCCCGGAGCAGATCTGGGCCTGGCCGGGCCGCGCGGTTTAGCCAAGCCGGAGTCGAGAATTTTAGTAGTCGTCATCGTCGGCTACAATACCTTCACCCTCGTATCCACCATCTTCGTCCTCATCGGCATCTGCCGCAGACTGCCGCATGCCCTGCCGGTGACCCGAGGTAGACGATGATATTCTCCCGCTCGCGTCCTCTTTCGCGACGGCGTCTAGTACCGAGTCAGTGATGCGCCGTGTAGCTAAGCGTTAGAATGACCCAGAGGTGTACTCCGGGGGACATACCGGCCGCGTCAACCCATTCGCTGTAGACATCGACAGCAGCGGATAGGTCTAGGGTGCTCGTTAGCACGGTGATTCGTATGGTTTGATAGAGGAGCGACCCAGCACGCCGGGGGACTGGACTGACAATTGATGCCGCATTGGAATTTCTGCCCGCACACCTTGCAATCTAACTGTCCAACCCCGGCCTTCTTGTCCATCTTAACGGTGACGGCCTTCTCGTGGTTGCAGAAGAGACAGGTGAACGTGGTAGGTAGCGGTTCGTTCTAAAAGTTGCGGTTGAGCTTCCTAGCTCGTAGGTAACGGGATAGAATAGGACTTGGGCTTGTGATCGTTTTGGTCGTACCTTCTTAGGGCCTTGGGGCTTTCTCGAACTCTTCTTACGTTTACCCTAATATCGCGGGAAGAGTAAGCGCGTTAGCGACTTTCGTGCGCAGCGATTACCGCATGGATGTGTGGAATGCGAATAGCTCACCATGACTACTACTTCTTGGAGGGTCGTAGACAGCTAAATCCCAGAGACGCTCAGCTCCTCGGGTAGCGAGCGCGAATGGCGGCAGGGGGAAGCTGGCTAGGAGAGGAAGAGGATGGTCAGAATTGATGATAAAGTCGGTGCCGCAGAGTCGATAAATTGATACCTTCAATTCGCAACAAATTCCAGGGGAATCAGCAGGCGTTATGACGTTTCCGAAACTACCGTTAAGAGAGAACCGATCAAGCCTCACGCGCTCAGGGATACTGAGTACCGGTACTTGCTAGCGCTAGTTTGGCTCTAAAACTGCAGGGATCATCGGCCTAACGTGGGTACCTGATTGATTAGTGGCAAGGCGCGGCTATCGATATCCGCTTGCGACTTCACGAAGGAACAACGCTTCATTAGGTACAAACGTAAAGTTGGGATCCGAATGTATTGGAGGTCTGTCCTTGTAACAGTAACGGAGAGGTCAGATGCCAGTGTTTCGGCCTAGGGAATATATGCCAGGATCTCCCGGTAGAAACGGGGAAGTCTGTTCTCATGCACGTGACTGCTTTAAAATTGGCCCTTTAAACTCTATAGCTATATATGCTTAGGTAATTGTAGTGGTTAATAGGACATAGCACCAGGAGTATAGGCAAGTTGCTAATGATAACGATCCCAAGAATAATATACCCTCTCCATCGCCATGACTTGGCAGCTCTCCGGGACTATGTTTTCGTCGCGGCTGTCCCTTCCTCGGCTTGGGCGGCGCTGCTTCTCGGCCAAGTCGGTTTACTCGTCCTTCCCGGCCACGGTACACTGTCACAGCCCTCGGCGCACTTCAAACCTCTATGACCGCAAAGAAAGCGATAGTCGGCCAGACGATCTATACGATGAAGGGGCCGTGATAGCAAAAGATGGCCTCGTCTACCCGGGCGTTGAGAAGTCCGGCCAGTACCACTTAAACCCAGCCACTTCTAGGTGTTAAAGTATTATCAACAGCCCAATCCCACAGTTTCCAACGGCGCAGTTATGTACCCCAACGCTTCTTCATTCAGGAGCTCATATACCGTTATTACCACGAAAATCTAGATGGTAAAGATGAGGACAAAGACGTCGAGGTGCCATATATTTCACCATCCTCAGAGACACCGTTCCCAACCTGCATATAAAGGGGGTTGTCACTAATGCCTGCCGAACAGAAACACCAGTCCCTAGTCACCTGACTCTCATCAACGAGCACATCTCAGTATATCTCTACAACCGTCTCGTGGCATTCCGCTGAAAGGTTCAGAGAGATGTGATCTCCAGCTAAAGGTGCTGCTGACCGCCATGCAGATCTAGACCTGTCGTTGGACAAATTCTATGATAAATATGCACATAATGAAACCGTGGATACTTGGCTTGACAAACACCGTTTCGAAGACGCTACAGCAGATGATGCTGAGGAAGTTTGGATTGCCAACTGAGAAAAGTTGACGGTAGTTTGGCGGCCAGTTTTCGCTCCGGCGTTATTATACTCAGCGGCTACCAGTTTCAATGAGAGTATGAGGCATGCTCGTAGGCAAGCAGAAATATTTTAGCGTTCCATATCAAACTTTCGGGACAAAGGTATGATTAAAAGCCGTCATCCCATCAGCTATGCGATGCTCTCGGGGGCTCACGTAGCCATCCCACCGGGGGTACTTGCAGCCCAGACTTGACCTCGTTGGGCTCTACGTTTCATGTAAAAGTTTTAAATACAATTAATATCGTATCTAGAGGGAAGTAGGGACGAAACCGGGTGGCACATTCAGGAATACGCATATGGCACCACCAGGCGTCAGCGCAGTTTTCAGGAACCCCCAAAAGAACTTCTTCGTGCAAACAACGGCTTTCTGGTCAAACTTCGCGCTTGGCCGTCCCTGCGACATGCGTATGACGTATTCGCTCCGAATGGAATGGTTGAACCGAAGGTGCTCAACCCTTCAACATACGTCGGTGGGTTGTCTACTGGTATTTGCATACAATAGATGTGTTCGAGCCGTCGAAGCTAATGCACTGGTCAGAGCCAAATGGTGCGTCGTGACCGAGTTCACGGTCCCAGCAATTTCTAGTATCCTGGCGTTAGCCCAGTTGTTGGACGGGGGAAAACCTAAGGGGCCGTGCGGGCCTAAAAATGCTGTGAGTAAGTGATGGAAAATCTTAGACGCTGTAAGCCTCGCCTTTCTTTGGGATTTTGAAAACTAAGGGGCCGTGTGGGCCTAAAAATGCTGTGAAGGTATGCTCATCCCTACAGGACGCACCATTATTCTCTCCAGACATCAAGAATCATGATCACCAATGGTGGGTTCTTCTCACTTATGCTTTCATTCGGGGCAGTCTGTGGCTCCGTGCCACGGATCTTAATGCAAAGATGGCCCGGCTCATGAGGGCTAGCTGCCAAGGCTTTTCACGCGAGACAAATGGCTCGAGGCACACCCGGAACCCGCGGAATGAGATATTCAGCAAATGGGAAAATAGCAGGCATCATGTGGCATTAACGGGCTTCAGCATAATTGCATACGCCGCATACCTAGTTTCTTATTCCCCTTACCCACGCCTCGATGTCCATCGGCTCGACGTCCTCGGCCAGCTCGGTCTTCTCCTCCTCCAGTTCCTCCCCATCGTCTGACGGCAGGCCCACCGAGCTGTCGAGGTAGAAGCCCATGACGAGGATGTTGTCGTGGTGGTGCTGCTTGAGCAGCGCCGAGAACCTGTGGACGCCCTCCGCCAGTTTCCCGTACTGGTGTCTGAACCGCTCGTAGGGGCGGGCGGCATCGTAGGTCTCGTGGGCGACGACGAGGGCGACGACGAGGGCGGCGGCGAGGGAGAAGACGGCGTGGCCGTCTAGATCGCCGCCGCTGGCCCAGGGGATGTTCTGCTTGATGACTCCCCAGAACTCTCCCGGAATCGTGTTGGAGAGCCGAGCGGGATCCTCCTCCACCGCCGCGTTCGCCCGCTCGAAGAGCACGGCGAGAGCCTCGTCGACGAGGTCCTTGTCGAGGTCTCCGGCGAACCCCCGAATCTTCTCCTTGACGAGGGCGGAGTTGGCGCCGGAGAGCATGGCGCGGCTCCTCTTGTCCGCGAAGTCGAATCCCACTCTGGGGAGAAGCTCCCGGAGGCGCGGGTTCTTGCTGTCATAGCGTTGGGACCTGCGTCGTCGTGGCATTTTTGTTGTTCTGATGAGAAGGGGTAGCAGCAACGTGAAAGTGGCAGGGGAAGAGTGGAAATACGAAGATGAAAGGGGAAGAGTAGAAATATAAAAATGAAAGAGTAAGAACGAAAATGCGTAAGAGTGTGATGATTCAAAGATAAGAGACCTACTTAGCAGGGAAATTCGAATAATCACAAACTTTTATTCCTTGATTTAAATAAACAGTTATCATAGTTAGTTGGACCTGAATCATTCAATTCTTAGATTCAGCCCCCTATATAGCATAGGGGTGGTTTATATTTTGTCCAGAGCGTGGCTAAGTACTGGCAAGGCGAGGTGATGCTCCCAAGGTGAGAAGATTCACCCAAGCGGTTGCCTCAGGGGCAAACCGGGTCTGCCGTGCAACATGACATAAACGGATGCCATCCAGGATGAAGACCTACTGTAGCAGATTAAGTCCTTGAATCATCACCTGCTCCCATAAACCAGCTGGTTAGCCTAGTTGGTTAAAGGTTTCACCCTCCCCTCTCCTTTCCCTCCTTCCCTACACCTCTAGGGTTCGAGCCCGGGAGCAGGCAAGCACTGACATCTAGATGTTCTGCTATAAATAGTACAGCTCGGTGATGCTCGGAACGGTGTTTACACCTTGCGCTTCGGCGGAGGACGACGTTGAACCTGAAACTGTTCCGAGCTGTACTTTGATACCGGACTGCCTTTACATACTGTCTCCAGAATGTACAGTCACAGTGGGTTCGAGTCCCACAACACTTTTTCTTTTTCCCTTAAAAGTAAACAAAGACCATGCTGCTCCTGCCGGCCGTTCAGATGAATAAAGACTGTATCTTAGCCGGATGATGTATCATCAGAGTGCGATCTACTCCAAGCCAGAAGGCATTATGAGCGAAAAAGATGAAGGAGATCAACAAAGAACACAAAGACCATTGTCGGCGCCCTCTTCTGCGGGACAATGCCATTCTCAAGCTAGTCAGCGCCCACCACTACAGGAGCAAGCCGCGGCTTCGCGCCCACGAGGCACCTCATAAAACCCATTGTAGCGCCGACTGAGAAAGAATCACCTCACAGCTTCCCCGTACAAAAACCGGCCTCCCCCCCGAGGCATTCGAGACGATGACTTTACATCACCGCAGAGCCAGTCCAGCCAGCACCGGCCCGGATCCCTAACACAGCCCTTAATCCCCCTTTTCTTCACCTTCCCTCGGCCTCTGCACCGTCGAGATGCCCGCCCCCTGGCGATCCTCCCCCGTGACACGGGGCCGCATCAACGGGGTGACGATCTACCGCGTGGACCACCCGGAGACGGGGTGCAGCGCGGGGTTCTGGGCGACGCGGGTCGCGCCCTCCCCGCCTACCTCCTCTGGCGCCGTCCCGGGGGAGACCCGCATCGAGCTGGACTTCCAGCACGCGGCGCCGGAGCGCTGCGGGTGCGTGGGGCGCGACGCGGACGCGCCGGCGGTGCGGGCGCTGCTGGGGGCGGCGCTGTCCCTCTCCGGGGACGGGGCGCGGGAGGAGGCCGTCGCGCTCGCCATGCTGGCCTTCCTCAAGCGCGTGCTCCGGCTCCCGGCGCTGGGCGACGCGGAGCTGGACCTCTGGGACGAGCTGCACTGGCCCTGTAGCGAGGGCGATGGTGGGTATGGTGAGTATGACGAGGACGCGGCGGCCGAGGTGTCGGACCTGTAGGGCCGGAAAATGTGAGGCCCCCGCACTATGGCGGGGACACTATGAGGTCTCATAGGAGGAGGAGGTGGTGGCACTGGACAGGAAGAAACAGAGGGAAAAGACGAAAAGGAGAAGAACAAAGGCGGCGGAAAACCCCTAAGTGCGCGCGCCGCGGCGCTCTCGGTCTCGGTGTTTCGACGCCCTGAGGAGGTTGTTCGGCCTGCTGAGGCAGGAATGGGATAATATCTACAAGGTAAATATGTAATACTTAACAGATAACGTTTGATATTTAAAAGGCCATTATATCCTTTAAGCCTGGACCGGGGAATGGTACAGTTGATACGTATTTCAGCAAGGTACCCGAGGTGCGCTGAGGACTCGCTCATACGCGGGAGCGAAACTCCGAAGGGTTTATTAACCCCTTTGCTAGGTGGAGCACTCGTACTTGTCATAGACCTTCCCTATCACGAAGTGGTTACGAACCCTTCCTGAGCACGAGCGATCACAGTATCCCTCTCATCATTGGTACATATACACATCGCTAGACTAGCGGCTATTTTGACAAACCTGCTCTTCGAGATCGAACTATAACACGCGGTGGTAAAATATCCCCCCTCATACACACTGTGCTGGCGAAATTCTGTTCGGCTAATGGTGTGTGTTGTCAACAAAACATGTTATCCCGTCGACAGTTTCAGTCATGTCCCACGCAAATGTTCTTTCTTTGCCGGTTCATTTTAAGGCCGCCTCCCGGTGGGCGCCTGCCTGGATAGGCTGGGTATACTATTCATTTTGGTGAACTCCTTAGGCGGTAACAGGCAGTCCATCGGCATTGGGAGCCCTTGCCCTAAGCCCCTCTCCTTCGGCTTGTTCGGCCCGGTCCTGCTGGTCTATCGCCGTACTCGAACCAGAACTCTCTTGCGCCTGTCCGGCGCCTGCTGGTGTGTCCCGGTTCCCTGCCTGGGCCGCCGCCGCGGCTTCTCTCGCTGCCGCCTCCTCCGCCTCTCGCCGTTGCCGCTCCGCTCTCGCTTCGGCTTCCAGGTGCGCGATGTGTCTCTCGGCGACCCCCGGCGCAATACTAGCCAGGAATAACACCCCGGCGCGCTCCAGCCTCCTCACTTGATTTGCCAACCAGTTTGCGTTGCGGTCGCGCCGTTGCTGCACTAACCGCGCAGCCGTGTCGGCAGGGTCCAAACCCCGCTGTGCTTCGGCGTTTGCCGTGTTCCTATTTCCACCTTGGGCGTCCGCGGCTCGGGCGGGCTGTGCGTCCTGGTGATGATCGGCGAGTGGGATGAGATTCTCAAGGTGCTGCCGAATGGGGACCCAAATTTGCCCAGTCAAAGGTGTCAAGAGGCCCGTATTCGCAAGGAAGAAGGTGACTGCAATAAAGACAACCATCATCAACCGGGACCAGGTGGCGGTAGGGGAAGTGTACCACCACACGAACAGAAATAGTGATAACCGAATCATTCCCCATACAGCAGGCCATAAGTTGGCGATCCTTACTGCCTCTACCTGCGCATTATCCGGACGAGCTACTGCATGGCCCGGTTGGGGCTGTCCCTGGGGTTGAGGGAAACCATTTTGTGCTTGCTCTTGTGGTTGCTGCTGCGCTTGTGGACCGCTTATTCCTGTTGTGCCTGCTCCTGCAGGAGATCTAGGGTTTGGGTTAATTTGCGTCGACGTCGGCGGGTGGATATTAGGAAGACCACTGACGCCCCACAATCCTGCGCCTAGGGGGTTGCGCGGCCCCAGAAACTGGTTGCTGGCTCGAGCTTGAGGAGTAAAGTAGACATCCAAGTTACCGTTCAGCAACAGAGCGCGGGGGCCGCTAGGAGAAGACAGTATGTAAACTTCAGGTGTTCCGGAGGTGGCCTGGGCATTCCCACCGACGCCGGCTTCTCTGGACAAATCAGGTGTCCCGGCAGCACTTTGTCCTGGATGCGCCATCAAAGATGAGGTCGTGACGCCAGGGGCCATGGAGCGATTGGATTGGGTACCCGCGAGGTTGGATAATGAGGTTCCGCTTGCGTTTGTCCTCATGGCATCGGCCATTGGCCTTGTCGCCTGGAGCGCGTCGGCTGTTTGCAAGGCAGTCTGCACCTCGGAAGCCGAAAGCTGCCCTCCGTTGGGCGGGGCCCGAGGTTGGGGAATACCACTGGGAGGCCGCCAGGGACTTCGCATATCAGCAGCCATTGCAAGTGGCGAGCCCGTTCTCCCCTGGCGATGCAATGCATTCGATATCGATTCATTGACAGTGATACGCCACTGCTGGCCGTTGGGCCCCACTCCTTCGCGCACGACGGTACGGGTCGTCTCGGGTTGGAGGGGCGAAGCGGTCCTCCCCGTCGCATTCGCCTCATGCTGCGTGCCCGTACCTTGTGAGCTGGGTGTCTGTAAAGTCCGAGCTACGCGGTGTTCTAGTTCTCGCAGGTTCTGCTCCAGCAGGTCGTCCAGCCCGCGCTGTCCCAACTGGGGATACCTGGCGGCCAGCAATTCGCGCTGGTACTGGGCAATGAACTGCTGTGGCGTTGTTCCAGCAGGGGGGTTCGGGATATTTAGGGGGAGATTCAGCGGTTGTACACCAGCAGTAATGGCGACAGTCGGAAGCTGGAGCTGGTGGCCAAAGGGCACGTTACCGGCCAATGGCCATTGCCCAGCTCCAATTCGGACTTGGGCATGCGCTGGAAAGGTCCCCGCTTGGGGAAGGGGGTGGTGGTGGTGGTGCTGTTGCTGCTGCTGCGGTTGGGCTTGGGCTTGGGCATGGGCTCCCGTTGGCTGCTGAGGTGTGCCAGGAGTTTGGTTTACGCTCTGCTGAGGAGGAGCCGGGGGGAAAGCTGGTTGGGCGTCGGAAAGATCTCGCAACACAAGATGTAGTGTCTGACGGTCTGTAGAGCGTAGCTATATCATGACCGAACCGATTAGCAACAAGCGCTTCCTTCATTGTCCCCGGGCGCGACCCCACGACGGTGGACTTGGCGCCGGATCGAAAGTACATACCGCTTCTTCCCCGAACACGTTCAACATAGTCTCCTCCTCCCGTGCTAAGAGGCGGCCTCGGTGGATAAGGCGCTGGGCCTGGTCTGAAGGCCTCGCTCGAAGGATATTCCGTAGTCTCTCTTTCAGCTGCTTAATGGTCACGCTCGCAGGCAAGCCCTGAATCACCAAAGGTTGAGGTACACCGGTGGATGGCGACAAGATCTGTAACGTGAACTTGAGAGGTCCCCCTTCGGCTTCGCTAGCCAGGGGGTTGGGCGATGGGGAAGCCATCGCGATACTCCGGGAGGGGTGGCTCCTCAGACACAGCGCGCGCTCTTGGGGATTCCTTCCGTCGTCCGCGATAGTGTGTACGAATAGCGAGAAGGTGGGACGATGCCATGCATGCGTCAAGCCAAGGGAGGAAGAGTGGGAAGCATATTAGGCGAGCATGAAGATCGGCTAGCCCAGCAACCACCCAAAAAAAATAGAGAGTGAGCCTCGGGATCTGAGCTTAGACAGGAGTATTTTCGAGTGAAGGAGAGTATGGAGGGTTAGGAAGGAGGGTCGAGTGTTGTCTCTCTGGCGACTAGGCTGAGTATATGTGGCCAAGTGCTCTAACTCATGGATGTGCTATATATATGTTATATGTATATGTAATCGAGATTCAGTTGCATTCCATGACGGGGGAGGCACAGTTACATGGAATCAGCCAAGAAGTAGCCTGTTATCTGACAAGCAATTAGCACCGACGCCAGCAGCGGTAGCGATTAACGTTAGTGCTAAGGAGATACAAAGGATCCTTGTACCTTCTTCGGATTGTGCTAGAAACCACGCTGTCATTAATGAACCCCGGAAAGGATGGAGCTTGGATCGTTTGACATGGTTCGGCCCGACAATCTGGTTTATCAGCATCTCTGCATATGTGTATATCGGGTTACTGTAACACCTATAACGTAGTATCAAACATTCTCTTAGACTGTATGCGTGTCTTTTATAGAATGGCATGTTACGTTAAAGCATAATAACTTGATTCAAAGAAAAGTCTACCTACATTATAATCGTATTTACTTTTTTCCTATAAGCTTGGTATACCATTTACCTACTGTATGTTTTGTTGTTCGGCCTAGCCAGAAGGAACTAGTATAGCTTCTAAAGTTAATGCGATAGGCGCAGCAGGTGCGTCATCGGATTGTTGCTGCTTTGAGTTTCGAGAGCGAGCATTTCTTCCTTCCTCAAGCCCCGCGTCAAAATATATGGTCTATTAGAGATAACCTGCGCGCATTATACTCTATATCGGATTGCGAGGCTTCTTATTGTCTGCATCCTCAGTACTCCCTTCTGTCCTTGATCCAATGTCTATATTTCAAACCTCGCCTGTGTGACGCCGAATGCATGTAGAGTCCCTTACCGAACACCGAACATTGCACATGCGCACGTTTGGCGGTAACTAAACAAGAGCTCTCTCTCTCTACATTGAGCTGACGCTCAGTTTTCATAATATGCGGTTTGTCAATATGGCGAGCCCGCATGCTTCGGTCTTACTACGCCGGTCAGCGACGGCGAAGACCTCATTATCGCATGGCCGTCTCTCGCAAAGCTGCCCTGTCCGAACGCGACAGCCCGTGCGACACTTCATCACTACTCCTAGAACATGTATCCACCAGACATCGGCAAGATGGCAGAACAATGAGCGGTTCAGGTCGAGATTAGGAACTGCATGGAAGAACACGAAGGTCCAATGGTATCCGATACCGGTTGGTCTCGGAATTGGCTTCCTGGGTTGCGTGCAGTTCTACAAGACGCAGGCGAGGGAAAAGGAGAGGCTCGAGAGGGAATCCGAGGATGGCGGGCCCGGTGGAAAGCCCCAGAAGAGGCCGAGGGTCAGGCCCGATGGCCCATGGTATGCATCCCGCGACGCGTCTCCTTTCAGTGCTCGTGTGGTAACCGGTCTTCTCTTAGGCAAGTGCAGCTAATGTCCACATTACCCCTGAAGGCGATGTCGAGGTTGTGGGGCAAGTTCAACGAGATACCGATCCCGTACTACCTCCGCGTTCCGGGCTTCAAGTTATACGCCTTCATCTTCGGTGTGAACTTGGACGAGATCGAGGAGCAGGACCTCCACGTCTTCCCCAATCTCGCCGCCTTCTTCTACCGAACCCTCAAACCCGGCGTCCGCCCGCTAGATCCCAACCCCAATGCTCTCCTGTCCCCCGCCGACGGCCGCCTCCTGCAGTTCGGCAAGATCGAGGGCGGCGACATAGAGCAGGTCAAGGGTATGACGTACAGCGTGGACGCGCTGCTGGGCAAGCAGTCCCCTACGCCTAGCCTATCCGGGAGCAGACAACCCGCAGAAGGGCGCCGCGCCAAGACCGCTGTGGATGGCGACGAGAATCTCGTCGCTCAAGACGAGGAGTTCGCCCGCGTCAACGGCATCTCGTACACGGTCCCGGCCCTGCTCTCCGGCGGGCCCAAGGGGGGCCGCGCGGTAGCGGAACTTGAGGACCAGGCGGCCGACCCCTCGAGCCCGAGCGCCGTATCCGAGGTGCGCGCGGACCTGGCGCTCGGCGAGCGGCCCTGGTGGGACGTCCTGTCGCCCGGCAAGCACACGGCGCTCTACTACGCGGTCGTGTACCTGGCGCCGGGAGACTACCACCGGTTCCACTCGCCGGCGAACTGGGTGGTGGAGCGGCGGCGCCACTTCGCCGGTGAGCTGTACTCGGTGTCGCCCTACCTGCAGCGCACCCTGCCGGGCCTCTTCACGCTCAACGAGCGCGTGGCGCTGCTCGGCCGCTGGCGCTGGGGCTTCTTCGGCTTCGTGCCCGTCGGCGCCACCAACGTCGGCTCCATCGTCGTCGACTTCGACCGCGAGCTGCGCACCAACTCCCTGCTCACCGACACGGCCGCCGACCGCGCCGCCGAGGAGGCCGCGCGCCGCGGCGAGCCCTACGTCGGCTACGCCGAGGCCTCGTACGCCGCCGCGAGCCCCGTGCTCGGCGGCCACGCCCTGCGCCGCGGCCAGCAGATGGGCGGCTTCAAGCTCGGCAGCACCATCGTCCTCGTCTTCGAGGCCCCCGTCGCCGAGAACCTCGGCGCCAAGGGCGGGTTCCGCTGGGTCGCGCAGAATGGCGAGCACGTCAAGATGGGCCAGGCCCTGGGCGTCGTCGAGGAGGAATCCTCCGCGTGAGGCACCTCCCCTTCCTTTATTATCCGAGCGGGATGCACGGGCCATACGGGCCATGATGGAGCAGCAACTCGGGCATGGGGGGACGGCGAAACGATACCACACGGATTACCACGCGTTGGCTGAATACGGAGATCGACAGTTGTCCTTCACGGATCACACATACATATATATGAACCGACCGGGCGTGGGCGTCAACTGTAGAAAAAAATAAAAATAAAAAAAAATAAAGATTTCGACGAGCAAGTTGCACCCATGCGTACTACGGCATGTCAATACCGCGCGTTCTTGCGGTGTGCTGCGAAATTTGGCGGGAAAAGTGCAGGCGTATCAGCAAGCTGAATGTTACCCCCTTCGTACCGCAAAGCGATTCTCTAGTAGTACAGTAGGCGTGCCAGTTCTATCTCGTCTCTATCCCCGTATCCTTTCGTCTACTGAGCACTTACCTACGCCTGCTCTAGCCACCTTATATTCACAGACATACAGAAGGACAGATGGAGGCACGCAAACGGCCGTCAGAGACAAGATGGTACCAGTTCGCCGTCTCCCGGCGTCCCCTTCCCCGCAGGTATCATTTTTTTCTATGTGTGCCGAAAACCATGTGCTGATCCGGGAGGGTGAAAATGCTATCTAAGGCTATCTATGTTAAAAAGAGAGATGATGTGGTTGACAGAGCAACAACGGGGTCCCCCAATGATTAATCGCAGGGGCCCCGGTATGTTCTATGATCCCATCTCATCTCCAGTCGCACCGTTTTCCCTTGAACGAGTATGGCAAGAGAGGGTCAATGACGATGCCTCATGGGCTAACCTATGTTTCGATGTCCACCCGCCAATTCGAACTTCATGCCCAAGCACCCCTCGTGTTGTCCTCCTTCCAATACATGGCCCCCCCATGGGCCAATGCATCCTAATTCAGTGGCCCCTCATACTGTCACGGAACGCCAGAATCAAGCCGGACTACCTACTCCAGGTCACAAAAACAGCAGCCAACTAGATATGCCACCGCCGCGATCGGTATTTGATAACTTCTTGGCGATTACATCCCATCTCGAGCCTCAGACCACGTCAATACCCTATTGCCAAAGCCACATACGTGTCATAAATCGTCGTCCATAACACATGCACGTTAGCTAACTTTTCTGCACAGACGATCTCTCAGCTCGAGGCTAAACTGGCGAACATGAGAAGGAGTACCGTTGGAGTGTACATGTGATAGCGTCGCGCCTCTCATCAGAAGACATAGGTCGCTTTCAGCGCCTCCTGGTCCTCAGGTTGCAATTGACTCAAGAACTGGTCGAGCTGTGGGATGAGTTGGCGATAGATGTTGATCGTCTAGCGTGATATTAGAACGTACTTTGTCAAAACTGGGAGTAAGTAATGGGATGCGGTTTACCTTTTGAAAGTCTTCGTGCAGACCGCTATTGTTTTCGCTGCGTAGCTTCAGGTCTCTGTACCGGGCGATCGCAGTGAAGAAGTGCAGAAGCGACTTCTCCATCGCCATCGGATTCCGTTCCACTATAACGGTAAACCCTCTGAAAGCGGTTGCCTTCTCATCCGATGGGTCGACCTCATCCATGGAGCTCAGGAAATCTTCCGCGAAGCTGGCTAAGTGTGGCGCAAGGAGCTCGCTATTACCGAGCCCGAGCCTACCCAACGCGATCGCGGCGTTCTCTTGTACACCCACGGGAATACCCGGGTTGGTGATGATGTCGACGAAGCGCCTAAAAAGCTCGGGCACCCATTCCGCCATTCCGGACTTATATTGAATGGCAATCTCCCCGGCTGACCAGCAGGCGTTGTTCACCACGCTGAAACCGCTGTCTATTTCTTCATCAAGGATATTGTCGATGTCGAGTTGCCTTAATAAGACTGGGAGGATGTTGGGCAGCGACGGCTGCAACTGTCCAAAAACGTACTTCGCGCAGTCTCCGAGTACCGCGTAGGCTGACTGGCGCACTTCATCGGTAGGGTCATCCATACAGAGGGCCAGCAGCTCGAAGAAGGCCTGCTGCGATTCCTCGACAAGCTTGGCAGATTTCTCCTTGTCCAGCGCCTGGATGATTGCGCTAATAAGATCCAAGCTGGTGACGAGGAAGTCCTTGTCGGGAACCTCGAGAGCCGGATTGTCCGCCAGGGCCAAAGACTGTTCCAGGTTTTGGTGGATGATGTTCACACACCGGCGGAAGATGGGCTGGGCATATGGGGTGAATGCGTCGTTCAGAGCCATTGCGACATACGACAAACACTCCAGGAGGGGAAAGAGTTCCCTGGACTGGTCTGATACCTTCTGCCACCTGTCGATGAGAGCCGGCATCAGCGCGTCTACTAGATCGGGCTGGGCTAGAACCGGTCCAATATGCTCGGCTAGGGTTTGTACGCAATCGTATAGGATATACATGTTGCGATTCTTGTACTTCTGGAAGCATTTGACGTATTGCTGGATAATCGGCCCGCTGTACGGCTCGAGCTTCTTTCCGGCCTTCTCTTCAAGGTTCGCAAAGGCCGACGCGCCTGCTTCCTGAACTTTCTTGTTCTTATCGAGCATCTTCGTCAATATGCCCTCCATCATGGGTTCGAAATATTGCTGCTTCTGAGCCGGGTCCGTAAGCCCGGCTGCCCAAGCTGAGTAACGACCGAGTGTCCAACACGTGATTTGCCGGACAACAGGCTCGGGGTCGTTCAGTAGCGAAAGAAGGTAAGGTACCAGTTCGGGCAAGTGAGGCGTGACGACACCCATGCAACCTTCCGCCACGGCTCCTAGTGCGAGGACGGCAGCCTCGCGATACGGCCACTCGTCATGCTTGAGGTTCTTCGTAAGATAGGGTAGAATAGACTCGAAAACGGGGTCTCGGAAGTCGCGCGCAAATACATCGAGCGCAGCCGCGGAGCACTTCCTGAGTGTCCACTTCTCATCCGGGTTCCCGTCTTCGCCATCTTCGTCTTCAATCTCGCCTTCCTCTAGGTCTTCGTCCATACTGGCCAACTTTTGGTAGGCGTTACCGTTCTGATTCGGGTCGGCGGATGCGTCGCCGCCATTTGCGGTTCGTCCTGCCGACTTCTTGGCGAACTGCGGCTTGATGTCTTCCTCGCGGTCCTCCTCCTCTTCATCATCCGATGCACCTCCCAACAAGGCAATATCCTCAGGACTGTACACCATACACTCGAGTAGGACTGGGATGATCTTGTTGATATACGGGGTCAGGGATTGCCAGAGCGAGTCGTGCTCTCCAACGGCAAGCCAGAACTCAGCGGCATCGCAAGCTAGCTCCTCATCGTCGTCCTTCTGCTGCGAGATGATATAGTCCACTAGGCCAGTTAGGTGGGGTTGCAGTTTGTCTGGTCGGGTCTCCACGAGTTGAACGAACGTCCTGCATACTTGGCGTCGTACATCGGCACTTTGGTCTCCTGCTAAGGTGAAGAGGTGCTGCAGTAGGTCATCAATACAGTTGAGCATGGCTTGAGACTTCCGGGCCGTGAATACGTTAATCGCAGTTAGAGCTTGTGCGCGGACTTTCGGTAGAGGACTCTTAGTCGCCTGTATGAGCTTTGGAAGGATGAAATTCAGGGGTCTCTGGCCATTGAGCTCGCGCTCCAACATCTTGGTATTATCTTCGCAGATCTTCGCCAGGGCTGTTATGGCGCCCTCTTGCGCTTCGTTGGAAAATTGGCCACCCTCGTTGCCAAGGATCTTCAACAGCTCTGGTATGAGCTCCGGCCAACTCAATAAGCCCCCACGGCGGATCAGCTCGGTCGCAATATTGCCTGCATAGTTGCGTATCTGAGAGTTCTTGTCTTGCAAACCCAGGGGAATGGCCATCTTGATCAGGTTCAGACTGTCCGCCGGTATTTGTTTTAAGCCGGTCCTGACATTGTTTTTCAACATGATGGCGGCCGCAGACCGTACGAGATGATAGTCCTGCGCGGAGCATTGTATTCCAGATGGAGGGTCGCTGGTCGAGAAAAGATAGACGAGATAATTGTTGATGTCAGGCGACGCCTTGGCCTGGGTGAGCATCTAAGGAGTGAAAACAGGAATGCATTAGCATGCGCTCGCCTTCGTCGGTCCGGCTAGGAGCTCTAGGAGCAGCTGCGAACCAAATCATAATATCCAAGTGAATAAAGGAAGCTCTTACTAATTCCGCCTGTTTCTGGGCAGCCGTGTTGAAGCCGCTGAGGGAGTCCTTGAGACAAGCAGCCAGCTGGCTCAAGGACTCGGGATTGGGTTGCCACGCCATGATGTCTGGCGGGCGAGATGAAGATTCGGGAGTGCGCCTAGAAGTGGGAGAGAACTCGGGTGTACTGCGAGTATGCGTAGAGGATTGCCTCTTCGATAATTTTGGCAGTGACTGATATTAAATGGCTGTCAGCAAGGGTATCGGTTTGCGCGTATGACTCGGCGTATTGGAGGGGGGAACCGCAGTTGACCAGGAGCTACTGCGGTGTCAGAATGGTGAGAATGTAATAGGCGGGTGATGATCCCTGTGAGGAAAAAGATTCGCCAAGTCGTACCGCTTTCACTTGACTTGATTAAACGGAAAGAGGTTAGTAATAATCCGCGGGGACACTCTTTGGGAACAGCTGTCAACAGCCCCTCGTTCCCTCTTTTACCCCCCCTCTCCTTAAGATTTATACACAAATTCAGAGAGGTGCGGGAATACAGTAGTGATCAAAGAAAGGGGCGTTGCAGTTGTCGCTGCTCTTTGCTGCCGTGCGTTAGGACCTAGGTCAGGCAGCAATATATCTGCGTATAAAGTGTACAGTAGGTAGGTGAGTAAGTAATCCATGTAACTTGGAAAGGAAGCCAGCCTTTCATCACACTAACAGTGAGGACGGTACACCATGGTGGGTTGATGCGTGTGGGTGGTTGTGTGTGCTGTATGTATAAACTTGGGGGGATATGGGTGCCCCTTGCGATTTGACTAATGGGGGGGGTTTGGGATTGATTTCACTTCTTCGCGTAAGGTCAGAGAGATTGTCAGGTCACAGGCACAAAAAGGTGAGGGGAACTGCGACGACGCCCTCTGATCCCTGTTTTTGATCGGACGGCCCCAACTTCATTTGGGTCTGGCGTCTCCTTAACCGCCCTGCTTCTCTGATTACCTGATGAGGTACCTATGCGCCTACGAGGATATCTTTACCCCTGCTATACTTTCAGATTTATGCATCTATGCGCCTACCGACAGTCCGTATGTAATACGACGGGGTTATGCAGCCGTCTATAATTAGGTGAGATCCCGTACGTGAATAGGTATGGGTAGGGGCTTTAGGTTTAGTTGCAAGTAAAAGGTGACCAGTACGAGATACTCTTACCTTATATTACCCTACTACTGTACCTACATGCCTAGCATCATATGTAGGCGTTGCACCACGAAATGCTCTTATCTGCAGGTGGAACGGGCTCGGAATAATCTCATTTCAACCGTTAGGTACCAAAAGCCGTTTCACCCCAACGGTGTTGCATCTTGCTTGCTCCACAGGCGACTTTCCGACGACATCCGACACCCGACGAATAGAATCCTAAAACGGGCACGAATGCAGTATATCAATGGCTGTGAGGCTCTGCACTCAAATCACCATGTAGCTGCGGGCGTGATTGCTATGAAATTGGCAGGATGTAACGTTAGCGGCATGGAAGTCAGATGGCAATGTTGACGGGTCTGTTCCTCAGCTACGCAGCAAAGAGCAACTAGTAGTATAGGTGGTGAACGGTACTCCCCTTAATGCGTAAATGCGTTTGCGATGCGGGTTCGAGAACGGGGTCTCGAGGTCCTGTATTCGTGGTGCTGACCGTAGATCCATACACGTCGCATTAAACAGGGAAGGGAATCCGGATTCGGGCGTCCCAGCTAGCGTGGGCGATATACCGGACCCCGCCGCAGCGCTGGGTTCTGAGAGAGACGAGCTGCAAAACCGGGCTGCACGAGAAGAGACCGGTGTAGGATCTCATAGTGCTTGCCCGTCCAGCGTTGGTCTGACTATGACAGGAGACCTTCCCAACCGCCTTCCCAACGGCCAGATATCGTGTACATGTAGTTAAGTAGTTGGAAATGGCGGATAAGATGGGGAAAAGAGCGAAATGCTGCATATGTACCTTCCTCACGGAGCAAACATCTTGTGTTCTCGTCGCTTGTCCTCGTGGCATGGCAATAGCGGACGGGGGACGCCGTTACGTTGGGTGTGCCCTCACGTCGTGGGGTGGGAAGTAATCCATCCCATATCACGAGCTCCTGTGCAGGTTGCCATGTAATCCAAGGTCGTACATCGAGGGGCCCGCCAAATTACTGCAGCAGAACCTCGAGAGGGAGGGGGGGGGAAGAAAGAAAGAAAGAAAAAGGGCCTGCGAGTCCCGATGGTATGCTGCCTCCCCACCCTACGTTCATTGCAGACCCTCCCACCTCAAGCCACTCTTTGATAGCCGGCGATTTGAGACGTGGAACCCTCGCCCGGAGATTTATCTGCCCAATGGGCGTTTTCTCGACATCCGTACCTATGATGCTGGGGCACCCCCAGTCCCTAGGTATCTCGACGAAGGACCTGGGAGACTTCACGTGTCAGACCGGGGTGTCGGAGGGCTGTATGCCATGCAGCCACCCGCTCCTCGGGTAGCGGACGATGATGTCGGTTTAATTGCATGGCAGTTATTGGTCCGGGTGTGGCACCGAAAGACGCAACGACGCCGCAGCAGAAGACTCGAGGTTGACGTATGTATGTCATTACGACTTGGCTTTCGCTGGCCCATACTTGTGATCTCCCTTGGTAGCTGGGACGATTTCGGTTTCTTGGTTTCAGTCAGACCCCTCAGAGAAGCGCGCACTTATGCCTTGGTAGACGGAGACGTACCAGCGACTGGGAGTCAAAACCTAAAACGAGTTGATCAACGAACTGCATCATACAGCAGAACTCCGTCCGTGGTGCTACGGTGTTTTCTACTCGACAGTCGTTAGGTCCCTACAAACCCAACTATGGTTAGATATAAGGCCAAGCCGTCCGTCTGGATCTAATTCTAGTGCTATTCGTTGACAGAGGACATTGCCGTCCTCAACATTACAACTTGTTACTATTGACATTGTTCTTGGATGAAAGAGCGCGGAGACTAATACGGCCTGTGAGATGAATGTGTGGCCTTCAGATATCTTTAGGGAAAGTCAACAAATACGACATACAAACTTTTTGACAGCGGTACCTTAGAAGGTGACGAGTCATGCCTAAAGCGAATGTCCTGCAACGGTATTTTCAGGGGTAAGTTAAGCCCGAGAAGTATACCCTTTATGCAACGTGAGAATCAACGAAACTGGATTCATTGGAGTCTAACTAAGTATCTTGGCTTTTCTCCATGGGGTTACTGATTTGCTTGTGTGATTCCCCTTTAGCAGTGTAGCCACCTCCGAAACATGAGCTCTCCTAATTTAGCAGCATCATGATCGTAAGGTTATGTGTTCCCTCGTTGGCGCGATTACCTAAAATCAAACTTCAGTAGTCGGCTGATCCATAATATGGGTCGGGACACCCGATGGCCTCGATATGCCGCTTAGATGCGGAATCCGTGTTCCCTTGTCCTACAGGTGGTAATCACCGACCAGATCTCACGATGCAAGGTTCGATCCACGATCCATGAGACCGCAGATCACTGGTACAAATCAGCCAATAAAGTCCTATTGGGGAGACACAATCGTTTGTCCCCCATGTGCATCAGCCAGGTCCTCGAATGGGAACTGCATCACAACTGTCTGTGGCGCATGTCAGGTTTGGTTCCACATATTGACCTTTCCATCATGTCCTGAACCGTCTACAGCGACGCCGTTGTGTACCTGGCGCACGTGAGAATACACACACGACTGCAACGCCGGGAGTTCTTGGGTGGGCAGCCTTGCGGGTCTGTGGATATCAAGCCACGAGAATTATAAGTTGTGGGGTCATTGACCCATATAGATTTTCTGCACACTCTCTAATGGCCGTCATGTCTCAAAGTTTCGCAGTAATTCACAGCAGGGAACTCTGCCGTTGCTAATTGTCCTCTAGTCGGCATCTTGGAGTAGGCTGGAATTCATCGGTCCCGCTGTTGGTGCATCAGAAATTTCTGTCTTGGCTGAGACCTCCACTGATCCTGCTCAAGTGGTTAACTTGCACACCGGAGGCAAGGTGCATGCGTAAAGCATTACGACCACGATATCGTCGCCGTCGCACGTCGCGCCATAAAACAGTAGTTCTGTTACAAGATGAGCATGTGCAACTCGCCACAGCGCAACCGAGGGGTGTCTGCCGGTGCCGAGCGAAGCGGAAGGGGTGTAAAGCGGAGAGACTGCTGCGAGGACTATTGGTCTCGATATGGTGGTCAACCTCCAGAGTGAATAAGGGAGGAAGGCCCTAGCATAAGAATGAGATCCTCTTAGGAACATGGAGGGCATGATGAAACGGAACCTGTCAAAGCCGTTTGGTGTAGGCGAGTGGCTCAGGAGCTTTCCACGCCATTTGTCCTGACATCGGTGGATGTGATGACGTCCTTCAGCTCGCCTAGTGTAACCTCGACGACCTTCTTGAAGGCTTCCATCTCCTCTTCAACGGTTCCTCCAAGACCAGTGTTAGCAAGGCTAATGGAGTTACCCACGTAAACAGGCAGCCTGGTCTTTCTGGCTAGAAGTTTGGCTAGGCGGGTTGTGAACTCCAGCGTAGCCTCAGCGGAGTAGATTGTGGTTGATAGTGGCTGACTTGGATTATATTGCTATTTGGGTAATAAGCTATATGTCATATGAGGAGATACTGTGAGTATACAAGCTTACATCTGGTAGAGCATATACGAAGGAACCCATGGGAATGGGCTTGCCCACGTCATCGGCGGCGACCGTTGTCAGGAAAAGCATGATAGCCTTAGACTTGACTACCAAGCGAAGGTGAATCTTTGTATCCAGTGACCGGGGCAAGGGAAAGGAGAGTTGGATTGGCTGATCACCAGTTGTGTCCATTGTGGCGGCCTTGCTCGAGGAGCAAACGGGGGAAGTCTCCTGGTACATAGGACTTTGAGCGATTGCCCCAGCAAGTGTATATCTTGGGTATTCTCTAAAATATCCCCTCTGCTCCTCCGAGGTAGGTAGGGGTGAACTGTCCGATGTTGTATTAAACGAACCTACAGTCAGCCCTACTGGCAGAACAGGTGAAGTACGAATTCCAAGATGGTCCGAGCGTCTAGACTAGAATCTCAACACGGCATCGCTGCGGGTACTGCCGACTACCCAGTGTATCGCTTCTCTTGGCTGCTGGGCAATGCCGTCAACTTACAAAGCGCATTATCTGAGGCTGTCGAGCACCGACTGCGAATCTCGAACTAATAATTATGTCAGATCTACAATCGGACGAACTCATTCATTATAAACCTATGTTATCTGGATTGCATAGGTAATCATACAACTTTTCTAATCACATACTTTTTCTCTTTCATGCAATCGTAAAGGTTCACTCTCTGCCCCTCCTTTTCATCTTTATCAGCCATATTGCCCCACCATATGATAATCCTAGGCCCTCCCATCACAGCGTTGATATTGGGAGAGCTCACATTCACTTCCACAAGCAGCTGGATTTAAGGCCTGTAGCTCGCTCTCTTTCAAATTCGTAAAACATACCACGTGCTTTAGCCCAGTATAACACGTGGTATATACAAGCTTTGGCCGGTGATACGATCGGATGACTTTGAAAGAGATGGGTGAGGGGGAGGTCGTTCAGGAGAGCCACTGGAACGGCGTTGAAGAAACAATCAACGATCCGGAGGAACTCAGGGTCATCTTTTCTGCACTCGACTCATTCAGGTCAGTATTCACCATATCGACTCCACTCTCTCTCTCTTTTTATTTTTATTTTTATTTTATTTTTATTTTATTTTTTGGCTGCCATCGAACGCTCACCATTCGCAAACGTAAACGAAAACAGACTACAGATACTGACCCTAGTGACGTAGTCAATATGCCAAAATCGCTCATCTAAACTGCACTCATCTCCGTAGACAGGCCTTTTATGCCCTTCCTCAATCTCACTGGCAGATGCTGGCGGCCCCGCCGTTCTCCTATCTGGAGACGCTGGACCGGGTTGATGACGCCATCGAGAGCAACGCCGGGCTTGCCCGCACCATTGTGAAATTTGGTCTGCACTCTTTCGGCGTGGCTGACCCGAACTCGAATCAGGAGCCCACCGTACCGGAAGAATGGACCGGCATCGCCAAACACCAGGACCTGGACAAGGCTCGGAGCACCCTTAGACAGTTCTACCGTGACTGGTCGGCCGCCGGTGCCGTCGAGCGCGATGCTTGTTATGGCCCCGTTTTTCAGGCACTTGAGGCCGAGAAGGCGAGATACCCCGACAGGCGGGAGACGAGAGTCTTGGTGCCGGGGGCCGGGCTGGGACGTCTGGTTTTCGAACTGTGCCGGAGGGGTTATTTGGCCGAAGGCAACGAGATATCTTACCACCAGCTGCTGGCGTCGTCCTACATTCTCAATTCCACGGAGACAGCGGAACAGCACACCATATATCCCTGGATCCACACATTCTCCAACCACCGGAGCCGCGAGGCTCAGTTCAAATCTTATAAGATACCGGATGTTCATCCCCAAACGACACTTTCTCAGACGGAAAACGCCGGCTCGATGCAGATGTGCGCTGCGGATTTCTTGTGTCTGTACGGCGATGACACCCATAAGGACGGGTACGATGCCGTCGCGGCGGTCTTCTTCCTCGACACGGCGCCGAACCTCATCCGGTACCTCGAAGTGATATTCAAAACCCTGAAACCTGGCGGTGTGCTCATCAACGTTGGCCCCCTGCTCTGGCACTGGGAGAATCACGTGCAGGGCCACCACGGCTACGACGGTGACGGTGATTACGACGAGAACAACTCCCTGGGTGTTGCGGATCCGGGCAGTTTCGAGCTTACAGACGACGAGGTTATGGCCTTAGTAGAGCGCATAGGGTTTGTGGTAGAAAAGCGGGAGACGGATAGAGAGGCGCCTTACGTACAGGACCCAGACAGCATGTTGCGGACGGTGTATAGAGCTAGTCACTGGGTCGCACGGAAGCCAGGAGTTGCATCTTGAACTCTCAGCGCGAGGGATGCTAGCGAAGGTGCACTATTGGCCAGATTTCAGGGGCGAAAGCGGTGGTGAAAGGCCGCATATAGAGAGCGGGCCTTTGCATCCTTGCATAATGCTCTTCTGTCATAAGATGTAATAGCATAGTGCCGATTGGGGCTATCAAAGAGAACGGCATCAATACTGCCGTATAAAGTGGCATATGTGTCATATTACTAAATTGATCGCTGCTTCTATGATCCAACGTACATGTACCCGGTCGAAGAAAACCTTGCCTTACAGCTTTGGCTCGGTACCAGCATCCATCAAACCGCCCCTAGCCCATAGCGACCCGCCATCAATCTCGATCGCCGCACCATTGACGTGGCTGCCCGCCCGGCTCGCCAGGTACACGACGACGCCCGCTATATCCTCGGGCCGCCCGAGCCTCTTCGCCGGGTTGTTCCTCGCGTGCTTCTCGAGGCCGCCCGTCATCTCCAGCAGGCCCGAGGCCATCTTGGTGGGGAAGAAGCCGGGGCAGATGGAGTTGACGAGGATGTGCTGGGGGCCGAGCTCGACGGCGAGGTTGCGGCCGAGGTGGATGGCGGCGGCCTTGCTGGCGCTGTAAGCGTAGGTGCCCTGCCTGCCCAGCGTGCCGACGCCGAGCCCCGCCACGCTCGCCGTGATGATGACGCGGCTCGGGTCGTCGACCGTCGCGCGCGCCCGCAGCAGCGGCGCCAGCTTCTGTACGCAGTAGAACACCGACTTGACGTTCAGGTCCATGACCTTGCTGAAGGCCGCCTCGGGGTGGCTGTCGAAGGGCGCCCCCCACGTCGCCCCGGCGTTCGCGAACAGGATGTCCACGTGCGCCGTGTGCTTCGCCACCTGCGCCGCCAGCGATTCGATCCCGGCTAGGTTGCTGCTGTCGGCCGGCGCCGCGATGGCGCGCGCCCCCGGGGAGAGGTTCGGCAGCGCGTTGAGCTGCGCCGCGGCGGACTCGCACGCCGCCGCCTTGCGCGACGAGATGAAGACGAGGGAGCAGCCGGCTTGGAGGAAGCTGTGGCCGTTCTCGTTAGCATGTCAGCCGGCGAAAGGAGGAGTAGGAGATGCGATCGTGAAGGGGAAGCCGGGGCCGGTGGAAGGGTAGTTGGCGGGATGGATGGATTGATAGCCGTTTAACTCGAACGGTTAGGGATCTCGGAGGATTGGTGAGTACTCACGCTGAAGCGGCGTTGAGACCGAGACCTCGCGAGCCGCCGGTCACGACGGCGACCTTGCCCTTGAGGGAGAAGAGGGAAGGGAAGTCCTTCAGGTCCGTCTCGTTGGCCATGGTTGGCGTAGTCTCTCCTGGTGCGCTACCGGTAAGGTAGTAAAGACAGTAAATGGGTTGAACCGAGAAACGATTAGGAGCGGATTTCAAGGCGGTTTAAGGCGGATGTAATGGTTCTCTCGAGTCATCGGGGAAGCTCCTCGAACCTACGTAGACGCAGGGACATTATTATATTTAAGGCAGTGGATTTGGTCTCGAGTTCGCCTTACTAAGTGAGATAGATCAGCGGGGAGCGAGCCGAGGTCCAAGGTACAGGCCGAGCTAGACTGCCAAGATCTGGATCTGGATCAAAGAACAACCGTCACTGGTTAGTTATGACCTTCGCGTAGAGCCCTGGGCGTGGGATGAAACTTGTATATAGGTTGTAGGCATATGTATAAAAATAGATTAAAGCCAGTATTCTCACCAATAATACTTACATATGCCATGTACCCATCTGATTACATGTCTTAGCGCTAATTGATATGGTGGCAGTTGATGTCTGCTAGGCGTGCCCCTTCGATATGTGACTTTACCATCTACTATTCCGTAGGAAGGGAATAGTATAGGCCGCTTATGCAGGTGCAGGGTGGGAATAAATCAATTTCTTGAAGCTGATTAGTAGAGCTATCGGGTCGCATCAAGCTGTGTCTGCATAGCCTCAAGACCCCCTCCTTGTAGTTGACCTCCACCGGCGTCCTTGCCCGGTATGAAATTGTCTTCCTGGGGTTCTTCGCGTTCTTCGATTCCTCGACCTTGGTCTTCATCTTCTTCTTCGTCTCCGCTTTCGCGACCCTGGCCATCTGAGTCTCCAATGCCAACACCCTCGTCAAGGTCATCATCCCATGCGTCACCCGGCGAATCGGCGTCCTCGCCTTCGTCCGAGTCGGCACCCTCCGAACCGGAGAAGTCATCCTCATCCCAATCAATTGCATCCCCGCCTTCCACGGTTGCCGGTACCTCCCCCTTATCCAACGTCCCGGCTTGGGCCTCGTCTTGCTTTTCGACCGTGTCACCCTTGAACCTCAGCGTGCCCGGGTACAGTTTGCTAGACCTTGCGCGCTTCCTCTTACCGCTTATGTCCTTCATCGGCAGCGTCAGGGGGTGGATGTTCATGACCACCTTCTCGTCGGAGTCGTCTCGGATGTGACTCAGCTTCTGCGCCAGGTACGCGTTGTAGATAAACCCCTCTTTCTGGAACGGATCGCTGTCCGACCCGAGCCTGCCGTATTTTATGGCGAGCATCTTCGCCTTCATGAACAACTTGACCTTGGACCAGAAGCCCTTGTAGAACCAGCCGGAGTCGTCTAGGTCGCACTCCGGACGTAGCGGTGCCTGCTTGATCATGTTCAGCAGGAAAGGGTCTGTTACGTCGCACAGCTGCCAGAACTTCCCGTCCGTGGTGTAACTCTCGCCGTCCCAGAGATGGCTGTGGGGGTTTCGGTCCTGGTTTTTGGCCGAGTACGCCTGGGTTTGACCCTTCCTGATCGTCTGCCACGACATGTTCACCTGTCCAACCTTGTTTTTGGCTAGCTTGAAGGATAAGGTCTGGTAAATGTGACACCTAGGATCGGTTCGCGGGTCGACTCCATACTTGATGATTGCATCACGCCATGGGCCTCCCTTGAATTGGTAACCGGCGATCTGGATGGCTATTCTTAGTTGCGATTCTAAAAACCTGTCGCTAAGCTGGTTCATTAATGCGCGCCGCGTCCATATAGGCCTTTCATCCATCGCCGCCCTGACCTTTTTGACTAGGTTGTTCAGAGACTCATTCGTTTCATCGTGCATTTTCTTCGGGCCAGTCGGGACGGGAAACTTGTCATGCTGAATGAACCAGCCGTATGACATCTTCTTTCGGCCTTGCGTGTTGATAAGAAGTAGCTCTCCGGCCTCGTTACGGCCCTGAGGTCTTATATATGGGTTCTGTTCGTAGTTATAGTTGAAACTTATGATTTTATCCGTGAAGTGTGGTGGAGGTACGAATTCCTGATTTGGGCTGTTGTCCACACCCGGCCTCAGCCTGAATTCACGAAGCTTCGAGACTAGCCGAAGCATTAGCTTAGCGAGCAGTAACACGGAGGGTAAATGGGCCCCTTACGCTTCAGGGGAAGAAGATGTTCTGCAACGTTCGTCAAAAAGGGTGAGTCGGTGGTAGAGAACTGGAAGTCCGCTAAACCTCGATATCGGTGCGTATCTCTCACCATCCCCACGGCCTCTGCTCGATATCTTCCGATGTTATCTTGCATCTTGCGGAGAACCGACTCTGGCGCATCTTGTCGACCGAAAGAGGCAACGCGGTCGACTACGCCATCTCCCGTGGTTCCACCCGAACGGTGGGCATCGCCAGAGAACGGTTCATTACTTCCACGTTTCCGCTTGCGACCCGTCCGCTTGGGGACGGTGATCTTGAGCAGAATGCCGTTGGACGAAGCATGCTGTGACACTATGGGCTTTGTAGTCGGGTTGTCACGCCGAAGCCAGATCGGCAAAGATATGCGTTCCCGGCCGTCTTCAAGTAGCTGCGAAGCATGGTCGGTAAGCAGGCTCCCGGCTTACTTTGGAAACGAAAGATAACACTCACACTCCGGAAATCAGGCCGTGGCCCGAAGGTGTCGAGGCCTTTGTCGAGATTCTGGACGATGCAAGGATGTTCTATGGCAACAATTTTCCGAGAAGGCAAATCGAACGTTGGCGCGACAGAAGCTGATTCATTGGGAGTAGGGCTCGCACTCCCCATTGGGCTACCACAGAACCACGAACTTAACCCTAATTACAAGTCCGGATTGTGACGGTGATTACTGTGACTCGTGGGCTGAAATATCCAGAGGTCGAGGACTATATCAGCTTGTTGCTCTCTCACGGTTGCATGTGATTTGCATCTGATTCAGGTAATCATATGACCGTTAATGGGTTTTCTAAGCAGTTGTCCCGGGGGGGAGTCATTGGCATAAGTTGTAGTGTGGTTGATAGAAGAAGTAGTTGGATACTTTGCGGTTGTCCAGGAAGTTCATCGGCACAATGTCAAGTACAGAGGGGATGATCTAAGCGGATTCTCACTGCGCCAATAAGACGGCTGGCAAATTTCCGGATTTCCTTAGCTCGGTATAAAGCAGGCTTACTGGCGACTCGTTTTATGCCCTGAATAAACTAGAGCTAGGACCCGTGAAGACGAACTGCTGATGATAACGGATATGCCGAGAATAGCTTCACTTGTAGCCTTATTGGGTATGTCTCTTGATGTGATAGGACAGATGGGGGTGCCTCTACAAATCGCCAGGTCCGTCAGCTGGCAGCTGCCGCAGCAATAGCTATGGCCGATAGTATCCCTGATATGCCGGGCTTTTTGCATAAATCGACCGTCCTCGCTCACGAGGTAACGTTAGCAGTAGCTAATCGGATTGGTAGTTGCATATGCCTTTGCACCTGACCTTACTCGTCAAATAGTAAAATAAACGGATGGGCCGCTCAGTGGCTGCTGCCCCGCAGAACGCCCCGAGCTGGCTCCTCAAGCCGTCGAGTTAATGGATGCACCATGATATCTTGGTAGTGGGCCAACATCTCATCCCAACTAGGTATGCAGCGGCCAGGCATTGAAGTCGAGACGCCGACTCTTACAATAACTTCGCTGCTTTCCCGTAATTATATGACCTACACGCACTACATACTGCATACTACAACATACTTTCCCCCTTACCTTTGCCTACCTATAGGATATCTTATGTAAAGCCCATTCTCGCAATAATTACGAGCGGCAAACTTCAGTTGCCAGCACATATGGAAATTCGACTTTGTAGGGGCAGCCTTTTCGCACTTATTAATGCACTACAAATCGCTCGTCCTAAAGTTAGCACTAACCAATCACAAACATCCCTACCTCCCCATCTACTGTAGGTTCCTACAGTGTTTAGGTACCAACTGGTAGTAGTACTGCCCACCCCCTTACTTCAGCCGTGCTGGTCGCGGATAGTGGAACTCTTGAGGGACCCTGTAAATTCGATTATCACACGGCCGAAACCCCTGGTAGTAGTCACTGGTCTGAGAGACCGCGAGTCCCTCCCCCGTCTGCCTCGTTTTCTCCACCTCACAATGGCAACCCAACTTTATTTACATACCTACTATACACCAGAACAGCCGGCCTGCTTCCCCCCAAGTGTGTGTTACCAACACCACTTCAACGATATCACCCTCAACCGGCGGCAACTGGTTTCTTCAATCCGAGCGTATTTTGATCTTCATACTCTCCTTTTCCCCTTTGCTGGGACCGAGTATTATTTCCACTGTCGTCGTTTCAAGACCACGCCATACATACATACACCTCTTTAAGCACCTAAACGTAGCTTGGCTTGCATTCGACACTTCCTCCAATCTTCCCTCCTATTATGCAACCACGTCGCCCGTACCTCTGCTCCGTGTATTTCGACTAAACAGGGGATCTGCCGCCACACACGGCATTGAAGCCGATTCAAACCCATCAAGTTCTCAGTCTCCGAGTATCGACATCCATCCGCTTCGTCTTCTCTATAGCCGACACGTCTGTCTGGCCCCTCCGCGTCTCGGCCACCCGGACCTCGTCGACCGCTTTGAGTCGGGCCAACTTTGGTCCTCTCAAGGGTAGTTAACGCACCCGGCATTTCTCATTTACGCCGTTACGGGTTGCATCAATGCATATGAACATGAAGCGCTTCAGTCAGAGAGTCGTGAGTCAAAACCCTGGCAACAAGATAGCTTGCCTGTCATGAGCTTGCGCCTTGCCCCCCTCATTTTCCGATAAACCAAGGGGCAGCTACTAATCCGGTGGCCACTTAGCTCTCTCGAGGCAAGAGTGATAGCAAGACTTCCAAGAAAAATAAGGACTCCAAAGATGGCACTGCATCACCTTCCTCTAGTGTTTCGCGAGAAACACAGTCCCCCAATCTGACGCCTTCTTCCTCCTCGTCCACCCTCAACGATATCAGAAACAAGCCTCTACCGCCGAACAACGCGGGAGGCCACGGTGGTGATCACGGCAGCCTCGGCTTGCCAGGCCAAGGAGCAGCCGCCGCGTCTGGACAGGGTGGTATTCCTGACAGGTTTGGAAATACTGCTTCTCCCAATGGGGCTGGCACGCCCTCCAGACAAGGCCAATTGCCGCCGACCGTGATCATCAGCCCAAGCGCCCCAGTAAGTCATGTCCACATCCGCTTTGCCCTCGCCTTTTGATCCGGCCGCTAATGTGCTGTCGTCCATAGCATATCCCACCTCCTGGCGCTGCCGAAACGATGCCTCATGATCTGGCTCCTCCCAAGGCCGGCCAAAAGTCGCTGATGTACGACCGTCTCCATCAGACGCCCAAAGACGTCCCCGAGGGCCTCCGTAGTCCTAGGAGACAGCATTCGTCGCGCTTCGATATCTCAGCCCATCGAGAACTGGAGAAGCTCCCTGGGTTCCATGAGGTGCCGCCTAACCATCGGCAGGAGCTCTTTATGCAAAAGATCGACCAATGCAACGTCATCTTCGATTTCAACGATGCCAGTGCCGACATGAAGTCGAAAGAAATCAAACGTTTAGCCCTCCATGAGCTTCTTGACTATGTCGCCAACAACCGCCAGGTCATTACTGAACCTATGTACCCCCGCGTGGTTGAGATGTTCGCCAAGAACCTGTTCCGGCCGATCCCACCACCCATGAACCCTCAGGGTGAAGCCTTCGATCCCGAAGAGGATGAGCCTGTCCTCGAGGTTGCCTGGCCACACATCCAAGTCGTCTACGAGTTCTTCCTCAGGTTCATCGAGAGCCAAGACTTTAACACCAACATTGCCAAAGCTTACATCGACCATAGCTTTGTGCTACAACTCCTCGAACTGTTCGACTCCGAGGACCCCAGGGAAAGGGACTTCCTCAAGACTACGCTGCATCGTATCTACGGGAAGTTTTTGAATCTTCGCTCCTTCATCAGGCGGTCTATTAACAACGTCTTCTTCCAATTCATCTATGAAACCGAGAGGTTCAACGGAATTGCGGAGCTGCTGGAAATCCTAGGATCCATCATCAACGGCTTCGCCCTACCTCTGAAAGAGGAGCACAAGCTATTCCTGACGAGGGTGCTTATTCCCTTGCACAAGGTCAAGAGTCTCAGCATGTACCACCCTCAGCTGGCCTACTGCATTGTCCAGTTCTTGGAAAAGGACGCATCGCTTACCGAGGAGGTTGTTCTCGGGCTCCTGCGATATTGGCCAAAGGTAAACAGCACGAAAGAGGTCATGTTCCTAAACGAGGTTGAGGATATCTTCGAGGTGATGGACCCTGCCGAATTCGCCAAGGTTCAGGAGCCTCTCTTCCACCAGCTTGCGAAATCCGTGGCCAGCCCCCATTTCCAGGTTGCCGAAAGAGCGCTATACTTCTGGAATAACGAATACTTCTGCAACCTCGTAAGCGACAATGTAGAGATCATCTTGCCTATCATGTTTGCCCCGCTGTACGAGAACTCGAAGGGACACTGGAATAGGTAAGTAGACACCCTCCAGGTCGGCGAGCCTACGTCTAACGCGTAGCAGGACGATTCACGGGATGGTTTACAACGCGATGAAGCTCTTCATGGAGATCAACCCGCAGCTCTTTGACGACTGTTCCCACGAATATACCGAGCAGCAGAATAACGCGTCGGCGAGGGAAGCCCTCCGTGAGAGGAAATGGGCAGCTATCACGGAACAAGCTGGGAAGAGGAATCCCAGCGCGGTTTCCAGCAATGGCAGCCCGGCGCCAAATGTTGGTGCCCTCCCGGGGGTAGAGGAGGCCGACTCGGTCACAGAAGACAACCAGAAGAGACTTGACTCGCTAAAGCTCCAGGATAGTGACCGGAGAGAACGCCGCGCACACGAACGGCAGAACTCGGTAGGCTCATCTAGGAGCCAACAGAGATGACTGTAACCCGGCATCGGCTTTCTTTTCTTCGACTCTCTTGTGGAATGGCGTTCCCTATGGATTTCCAACAATTCTTATCGATAGATCTCCAAGCGATTACGATTTGGTTTACGCAAACCCAGCAAAATTCTAATTCAATCCATGGCAATATTGCAAATGATGCCATTTGGCCTTTCGGAGCAACCCATTGCTGGCATCCATCTCGTTGTCGTTATTGATGGGCTGTTACCTATGAGACTTCCTCGCAGACCCCATTTTCTAACACTCCAACCGCCCGCGGACTTTGGCTGTTACTGTCCAGGGTAACCACCGGATAGCGGGAGCTTCACTGCTACACTCGTAGGTGAACCACCCGGCGGGGTGAATTTTCGCTGTGCGTTGTGGGCTACAAGCCTACTTAGTCCACGTACATATTCGATTTGCGGCGGTATAGGGATGAACGCCTGCTACACGGATGGCATGATGACTGGGACAATATTTGCGGCATTGCTTGTACAGTTTAGAGGTGTTTATTGGCTTGTGCCGTTCGAAGAGTGTTGCAAACAAGGCGATGGCACGGAGGGGTACGTGTTTCGGAAGGGAGCGCCGTAGATGCCCATGCTATTTAAAAGCAGCCGAGACGGGAAAGGACCGTCGCGGACCTGGCTTTTCTCCTGTGTATGAGTTTTCTGTCGATGTCCGGTTGGGGACGACTCGGATGGCGAATGAGGAATACGGGAATGGAATGATTCGCGGATTTCACCTCCCAAAAGAAGCACAGCTTGATAAACGCGCCGTAACACAAAGCGCAATGTGGTTTGCCCTCTCCATATACGAAGCCTGGGATGTCGAGAACCCGCGTCTGAAGACCATGGGTTTCTCGCTCCAACCGCTAAGTTCGGGGGCCGTCTGATGCACCTTTCTCACAGCTGCTTCCGGACCGTTGGAGACTGGCAAGCCAAGAAGGCCTTTTTTATGTAAGTCTTCTCCCGAAAGCGGAGACTGCTTCAACCACGCTCCTTTATCTGACAAAAGAGATAAGACTTCCCAGACCATGACCGGGCAGCTATCCCCAAGATAGAGTTTCGAAGGGGTAATGAAAACCGCAACGCGGGCCCAGATCCGGTAACTTGGACGGGAGTCTCGATGATTTTCTTGAACATTCCGCTGCCCAAGTGGAGTATCTTCATCGTAGTAGTGGGCTTGTTGGGATAAAATTTTCCTGTTGCCGGTCTCGACGTAAGAAAAAAGCTTAAATCGGCGTTGCACAATACCCGAGAGGATATATAGTCGTTGTCGTTCGACGAGCGAGCTGCACTGCGTACGTACTTACTTATACATCTTGTGATCCACCCTAGACGCGGTGATTGTAGATTTCTCCAGCTGGTTGTATTGACCATTACTCGTTTCCCGCTTTAACTCGCTGGAGCCCTCTTCTTCGTCTATCTGCTTGGTATCCGAGAGCCGTCGGTCGGTCTTCGATTCAGCGTGGGTCTTCTGGGCCTACCCGGCAACCGATCACAATACGGACGGGGCTTCCGGTGATTCGCTCCTGCGGCCGTCCCTTGGTTTATATCTATCTAGTTACATATATATATAAAGTGACCGGCCCCGAGCGACCGGCAGGGTGAGCCGAGGTACTTCGTCTTTACCTTACGCGGGATACCCGAGCTGTCTTTCTTTTTCTTTTTCGCCATTTCTGTATCCGTACCGGGAGACGAAGAACGAGAAATATGGGTGCTTTTACGCCCGTCGTCGACGCCGGCGGCGCCGAATCCAAGTTGCCGGAATCGCGGGTGCTCGTTATTATAACCGGAGGTTTGTTGGGACTCACTATCCCTGTCTTCCACTCTACCGTTCCCTCATCCTCCCAAGGGGGAAGACTTGCTTGCCCGGGGCGGTATGGCTGGTTCTCTTGCTGACGTCTTGCCTTCCTCCGCGAAAAAGGTACGATATGCATGCAGCCCTCTGCGAAGGGTCTGGTCCCCGTCGAGGGATTCTTGGAGAACGCCATGGCCACTAGGCCGTCGTTCAACGACATGTCTAAAAGGGGTGAGTGACCTCGCGTGGTTTCCCAGGACGCACCCCAGCCTGCATCGCCTCGGCACCACACGACCTTGCCAGCCACGGTGGTGCGGACCATCCATATCGATATGGGATGGAGAAGCGGGACGAGGACCAGGCGTGGAGGAACAGGCACGATGCTAACCCGAAACCCGCAGTGCCGCTGAGCGCCATCAAGGACGGCGCCAGGATCACCATCGACAGCCTGCGGACGCCGCCGAGCTCGTACTCGAAGCATATCCGGTACGGCGCGCTCGAGTTCTCGCCGCTGCTCGACTCGTCGAGCATCAGCAGCGCCGGCTGGGCGCAGATCGCCGACGCCATCAAGGCCAACTACCACCTGTTCGACGGCTTCGTCGTGCTCCACGGCACCGACTCCCTGGCCTACTCGGCCTCGGCGCTTTCGTTTATGTTGGTACGTTGACTGACCGACCCCCTGGTCTTGTGAGAGACTCTAAGATGAGAGCGGCCCGATGTACGGTCATGCCGAGACTCCCTCATTATTCGATGTCTTGCACGTTCGGGAAAAAAAATTCCAGGTTGTCAGATTCGGACGTCCGCTGACACAGACATCCCCGCATGACAGGAAGACCTCGGCAAGCCGGTGATCCTCACGGGGTCGCAGGCCAGCATCTTCGCGCTGCAGTCGGACGCGGTGGACAACCTGCTGGGGTCGCTGATCGTGGCGGGGACCTTCGTGATCCCCGAGGTGTGCCTGTTCTTCCACCACACGCTGTTCCGGGGCAACCGGACGACCAAGGTGTCGGCGTCGAGCTTCGAGGCCTTCGCGAGCCCCAACTGCGACCCGCTGGCGCGCGTCACGGGCCTCGGCATCGACGTCAACTGGCAGCTCGTGCGCCGCCCCACGCGCCTCGCCCGCTTCGTCGACGCCCGCACCACCCACCTCGACACGGCCCACGTCGCCTGCGTGCGCGTGTTCCCCGGCATCAAGCCGCGCATGGTCGACTCGGTGCTGCGCGTGCCGAACCTGCGCGGGCTCATCATCGAGACCTTCGGCATGGGCAACGCGCCCTCGGTGTCGTCGTCGTCGTCGTCGGGCACCGCCTCCCCCGCCGCCGAGGGCGGGGAGGAGGAGTCCCTGCCGTCGGTCATCCGCGCCGCCGTCGAGCGCGGCGTCACCGTCGTCAACGTGAGCCAGTGCGCGCACGGCCTCGTGTCGCCGCTGTACGCGCCCGGCTTCGCCCTCGGCGCCGCCGGCGTCGTCTTCGGCCACGACCTGACGTCCGAGGCCGCGCTGACCAAGCTGTCGTACCTGCTGGCGGCCGACCCGCCGCTCGCCCAGGCCGAGGTCGCCGAGCTCATGGCGCGCGACCTGCGCGGCGAGATGACGGAGCGCCGCGTCCCCAGCTTCACGCACCCGGCCGCGCGGTCGCTGAGCTTCAGCCTGGGGCCGGCGGCGGCGGCGGGGGAGCCGGGCGGCTCCCTCCTCGGCGCCGGCGGCCGCCGCCGCAACCCGATAAGCGACGCCGACGCCGCGTTCACGGCCCTCGGCTGGGCCATCCGCGACGCCGACGTCGACGCCGTGCGCGACATGCTCGAGGGCGACGAGGTCAGCTACCAGCTCCTCAAGCGCGCCGACTACGCGGGCAACACGGCGGTGCACCTCGCGGCCCTGGCGGCGGGCCCCGACCCACGCCAGCAGCAGCAGGGTGATGGGGCGGCGGCGTCGACGCAGAGCGGCCACTCGGCCGCCGACGTGCTCAAGGAGCTCCTGGTCCGCGGCGCCAGCGTGCACGCCCGCAACCGCGCCAACAACACCCCCCTGTTCCTCGCGCAGCAGGCCGGCAACGCCGAGTGCGTGGCGCTGCTCAAGGAGGCCGGGGCCGTGCTGTGGGAGGACGAGGTCTCGGCTGCCAAGGAAGTAGGGGAGTGATGCGCTAGACGAGGAGATGTGTAGTTCTTCTATCCGGGACGAGGAACTTGGTCCGCCGAGGGTGACGGGGATATATATGCGCGTGTATACAGGCACAGGTGACGGGAAGGGGAAGAGAGGGAGATGCGGGGGCTGGGGGCTGAACCGGGTTGGTTGGTTTTGCATTGGATAAACGGATGCATGTCAGCTTTTTACACTAGGTCGGTTGGCAGGCGGCGTTTTGGAAACATAGTGAGGGTACGAATAGACGTGCTGTCATCAACTTTGTGTGTTCGCTTTGATTAATTTCCAAATACCTGTGCCCTGAAAGACGGGCACCTAATAATCCGGCAAGTCTCAAAACGCTAACGAGCCATGCGCTTACGTCTATCTAGTCAGTCAAGTAGCCCAATAACCGTTACGCCGCGGAGCTGTCTCTCCCTTCCCCGGGACAGTCACCAATGCAGTCCCTCTCTATAACCTGAGCGTATGTTCATCATGCAGCCAAACAGTAGCCGGCTCACGCTCCGACGGCGTTGTCACCGGCGCTTTTCTCCTGTTCCCGTTCCGGCGACGCCACCGAGACTTTCCGAAGACCAGGTATCTTGGCCTGTCCCGGCTTCGCCTTTAACAGATCGCGTTTCTCCATAAAATAATAGCCTCCCCGTCATGAGCTGGTGGCACGGGTCCTTTCTATGTTACGTGCCGACTCGGACTGCGACGGACCTTCCTTGCGTCCTTCTCGCGGATCAGCTGTTGGCTCGTGGCCTGGTCGTATCCGATCACGTTCATTAAGTAATGGAGCCTATTTTTGATTTTAACTCTTGTCAGCTGGACACGATCTCCACATGCGAGTATAGAGGCGTACTGCTCGAAGAGAACGAATTTTTTGGGGGAGATTGGGTTGTAGATAGAAGAAAAATCAGAATACGTACTTCTCCTCCTGGCCTTCTTTCTCCCTGAAGGCCTCGAATCGCTGCTGGCATTCGCTCCACGCGAGGATGCGCTCGCGCGGCGAGACAGACTTGATGGTGAACTTGAAGCGTCCCGTGACGGGTCTGTGATCGGAGACGCGGACCTCGTGGCGGCGGTAATCGAGCTGCTGGATGCGGCCCCCGCCGCGGTGCAGCAGGCGGTCGCACCAGGCCGGGGAGCGCTTCTTCTCGCTCGTGTCGTAGTTGTCCGTGCCCACGTCGTACTTGTACGTGGGCGCGAACGTGATGGGCGCCTCCTCGAATGCCCGCAGCTTAAAGGCCGGATTCCGCCGCTTCGCCACCAGTAGCTGGTCGCGCTCCAGCAGCTTCGCCAGATTGCCCGCCTTGACCGCGTTCACGACCGTGTCGCGCGACATGGTGTCGATGCGGTAGTTGAGGTCACCGTTCAGCAGGCAGAGCTCGTGGTCCAGGATCATAGTGCCGTCGCCGCCCCCCGTGTAGCTGTCCATTCGAACGGCCAGGTCCAGCTCGGGTTGGAAGACGGCCGTCTCCAGGATCTCTTTGATATCGTTGTGCCGAGCGTTCGCTTGGCTTTGGCCTGCCGCCAGATGACAGTTTATGAAGCAGAGCGAAGTATCGTCAACCATAAAGCGCACGACAATAGCCCCTTTGTTGCCGTGTAAGCCACCCATGCCACGTTTGACTTGGCTGCTACTGAGGTTCCGGATACGGCCATGGATAGTCGATTTTACGAAAATGCAGGTAAATAACCCGACGAGTGTTGCACTGTGGAGAAGATGGTAGAGCGTATCTGCGGGCATGTAGTCGTCGAGACTTCTAACCAGGAAATCTCTCCAATCTCGGTACTGGTGGCTCATCCGCTCTTGCTCGGTCACTGGATCCTTCTTTTTAGACTTGAAGAGGCGCTTCGCGGTGGCCGTCTTGTCTTCTAGGTCCACCAACTCTTGAAAGCCAAAAACAAGAATGTCTGGAGCACCGCTTGATTGCAAGAGGTTCTGGATGAAGGTGGCGTCCGCCTCAGAGTATCTGAGACTGCTCGGGGTCGAAGCGCCGGCGTTCCACGTCATGACCAGTGCATTGATATCCTCGAAGGTGCAATACCGCGCTTCTATGGCTTTCATCTCAGTTTCGGTGAAGTCCTCTTGCAGCAGACCATCCCACGACCTCAGCACATTGTCGACACCCAGAGAAATGACCTGGAGGCGATCGATATGATAGAAGCTCGACTGATCGGCGGCGATCCTTATAACAGGATCCTTGTGTGCTTGGAAATCCTTTTTAATGACCCATGGGGACGCGTCCACATCATAGACACAGATCTTCCCGCTGTTGTAACCTGCCCATATATGGCGGCCCACACCTGCGAGCGAGTTAATCTTGAAATTGCTTATGGTGAGCACACTGAGACACGTAAAATCATCTTGGGCATAGATGCTGACTTTGCCATCAGCATGACCTAAGAAGACTTTTCCCGGTTGTGTTTTAAGAAGAGCCCCGGATGTCACTTCACCGGCGCCTTCCGAGACCAGGGGCCGCACGAGAACCTGCACCTGGGTTCTTCCATCGATCGTGGGATGGAATATACGGATTTCTTTTCCAGTAGCGTGCCACAGTTTGTCGCCGACGAGCATCGAGAAGGTGTGCCCTCTGGGTAGCCTATATGTTTGATGAGGGTTGTTGTTCAGGTTAGGAAACCCTTCGCTGTCTGGCCCCCAAACATGTAAAGTGCCGCTTTCGTCCAGGGTCCACATCTCATTGAAGTATCTGAAAATCCTTATCACCTCGAATCGCCCGTGTGCATTTGGCTTACCGGCGACGATGCTCTGGGTCGCAACATCGGCCTCCATGAGTTCGCCGATATTGCTTCCGATCCATAGTCTAGTGCTCTCATCTCGGACGTCCAAAGCGGGTTTAAATTTCACTGAGGTCGCCTTTATCCCCTCCCCATGGGCAAGGCTCATCAACTGTTCGCCATCCAGTATGTTCCAGACTCGAGTGAAATGTCCGCCGGTACACACATATCGCCCACAGACATCAAAAGTCCTTGTATCGTACTTTGTATGTAATTCGTGGCTGCCTTGTTTGGAGAAAGGACTCCGACGGTTTACTTTTGAAGCGTCTGGGTACGTGGTGGTAATCTGCGTAGGAGCTGCTGGCGTTATCGGGGTCGAGACGACGGACTGCTGGTCACCCTTTTCCTCCACACCGACTCTCCTACGAGGTTCGCGGAACTCGGTAGGCGTCTTCTCAGACGTCCTATCCACCGTCATAGACCGGTTATGTGTTCTCGAAGGCGGAGGCGCAAATTGAGCCGTGGGATTAGAAACAGCCCTCTTACCCGACTGAGAAGAAACCGTGGTAGTGTCCACCGTCATATTAGATGTAATCGCACCAGGTCTCGGGGGGTGCGGTGGAGGCTTGAGAGTAGGGTTAACGGGAGGGGGACGGGCAGGATGAGCTTCAGCAGTTGTGTTGGATCGTGATGGCAGAGAAGGCCGGTCTGCGACAGGCTGGGTCGGCAGAGATGCCCTTGCCTGCCCATTTATCTCTTGGTCACGCCTTCTACCCGCAAGGGAAGGGTGCGAAGGGTGGAGCGGTGGAGGGTCAAAAGTTGTCACCACGGGCGCCGTGGGAGCCCTCGCCAACATCGCTTTTGCCTGCTGGGGCGGTCGCTGTGGCCGAGTCGGAAGTACTGGCGGTTCCTCGCTATCGCTACCAGGAGGGCTACTAAAAGGGGAACGTCGATCGGCCACGCGTGGAACCGCTTCTAACTTAGGGGCATTCTCCATGGGGTTTGCAAGTCGAACGCCCGGTTTGTCAGCGCGATTCACCGGCGGCGGTGGCCTTGTATCACGGTCCCTTCTCAGTTCAGCAGATCTTCGGGGTGGCGGCGGCGATGGGGGCTGAGGTGCGCCAGGCTTGGGTGATCGACGAGGTTCGAGGCCCGGACTGGTCGTGCGACTGGGCGTGCGACTGGGAATCTTAAAGGGCCGATTAGATGGGACGGCCGGTGTTGTAGGGCCTTTAGAGAGTTCAGGATTTAGACGATTGTCCGGATCGCCCATGGGTGTCATGATGTTACTGTCTCGCGCGGGAGACTGAGGAGGCTCGACCGTGACGGCCGGCGGCCTCGTAGGCTTAGGGCTTAGAGGAGGTGGGTTCATGAGGCGAGAAGAGCGAATAGAGCCAGTGCTCCCGTTGATGAAACTAGGCGAGGATGGGTGAGCGGGTATTTGTGGCCTCGGAGTGTCTAGACTCTCTCGCGGTTTCGATCGTCCATTCGCAACGGAACTTCTACTAGGCCTTGTGTCCGGCACAGGAGGAGGCTTCGGAGAGGGCGAACGACTAACGGTTCGGGGCGGCGGAGGTGCGGGAGCTGTAGACGTAACTGGCGTCGGGGGAGCAGATGTCTCGTTGGGCTTCGAGTTCGGGTTCTGGCTCTGCATATTCTCGAACCGCGATCTCAGAGACGAGACAGATCCCTGGGAGCAAGAGTCAGTATGGTACTCGAGGCCTAGTTTATTTGCAGATGGAGAGCTTCATACGAGGGAGGAGCCATCAGGCCCATCCTGATCCTGCCCGTTGTGCTCCATGGGGATGGAGGATGAAAGTGCTCTGGTATAAGGGCTGCGGCGGGGGAGGGGGCCTAGGTCTATATCCAAACCAGACTTGCGGCTCTTATCACGCCCATGGCATCCGTGACCAACGATGGGATACTCTCTCAGGGGGCCATCCGGTTGTAGATCGAAAAGAGCTTCGCATGCGCATGCGGGCTTGGAACTAGATCTCAGGAGAGAGTGTCACAGTCGGCAGTTGTAATGCAATGGCGGCTAGAAACAGTAAAACGGGCCCTCTCTGACTGGCCATATGCAGCAGTGGTGGGGTTGGGTAGTGATGATGGTCCCAAAACGAATGCGCGGTCGCTCTAGGTGCCGTGTAGTGATATGCGATGTTGATGGTTCAGACCGCTGGTCGCAAAGACACTGAATATTATTATTATTTGTCCTACTCGGGGCATTGCTCATTAAAATCCAAGGAGAACGTTACACGGTTGCCAATGGCAATTATTCGTAGCCTGGAGGGATAAGAGGAGCACAGGCCGTACAAACTTCGTAATACCACTGAAGCTGCTGTTGCTAAAAAGGCGGGAATCCCTGTTGGACAGGTACGTAACCTTGTTACAAAGCTACCTATGTAGGTACCTAGAGTTAAATTACCCGTGGGTACTAGACTAGGTTAGTACTCCCTGACGCCTGTTGGTTGTCCTTGGCTTTAATGTACAATTGCAGCCAGAGAGTCCAGTCCAATATTTGCGCCTTCGTGAGAATCAAGTGATACATACATACGTGGATGTACAACCAACGGGTACCTTAACTTCATGCATGCACAAACGGGTTACTACTAACTAGTCTAGTTAGTAGATACCTACCTACCTACCTACTTACCTACTGTAGGGGACCACATGTACCGTTATTACTGGACGCGAACAAGAGACGCGGGCCGTTTCGACAAAAGACACCCCGCCGTCCGGCAAATGCGACCCGCTAAGGACATTCAATGTTACCGGGGGCGGTCTTGTCGCGCGACTCGCAAATCGCTTGCATAGCCGTTATCTGATATCTCAACCCAGAATAATCGTACCACTTTACAATATGAGAATACCCATACTAGTTAGCTAGCTATCATATTTTCTCTAACCAAACCCGCTGAGCTGCATGCGTCTTGGGGCTTTATATATACCTGCAGCACTCTACTCGTCTCTCCTCCTGCTTGTAAGATCGCGATTCGAAGGTTAACGTACGATTTATCATCGAACATGAATACGGTGAGTGTCGCATGTTGCGGATAGCTAAAGGATCCACTTGAAGCTAATAGTCTCCCACAAGGTGAAATCCTTCTGGTACGCCAACCGGCCGTTATTGCGCATGGCCCGTTGAAGACATTTAATAGTTGCTAACGTCTGCGGCATATCAGGGCGGGCTGGGGAGCTCTCTGTGTTGGTAGGTTGCATCGCTGTACCCTCTACTTCGCTGCGCCGCCTCTTACTTACTCATCCGTCTCCCGATTTGCAGCCGGCGGAGGCGCATATTATTTCGCGAAGAGGAGCATCAACGCGGACAGGCAGGCGCGCTTGGAGGAGACGCGCAGGAAAAAGCAGATGATCGACTCTCTCGAATACTCGAACAACGTCCCTAGCAGACCAATGTCCTCGGCAACCATGGGCGGCTCCACGACCGAGAACGGGACAGGGACTCCGCGGACCGATCCCTCGGGATCTCCGAGCCAGGAAGCGAGCTCCGACCCGGCCCCGACCAGACATGCGCCAGCGACAGAAGGGCAGAGGGTGATGGAGAAGAGCAAGTACGAGAGTAGCACGCCGTACAGGTCTCCCAAGGGCGATCGGTTTTCGTGATTCTATGTGACCTCTCCGTACGAGACGGAGACTGTCGCAGTTGCACGGTTTCTCGCCCTATTAACACAACCACGCGGATTTGTGTATGTATGGAGTAACGGCTTATGAGCGAATGGACGGCTTATGTAAATCGACTGTTGATTCTACTCGGTTCGACTAGTTTCATACTACAATAAAATGTGCGAGCTCGGTAGACGCAACCGCTGGTCCTCTGACTTCATATATATATAGCTGGAAGTAACCGTCGACTTTTCTAGCGTCCTAGATGACGAATTTCTTGGAGATCATAGCTCTATGATGGCCGATATGCGCATGATAAAGGGTTGCTCGCTCACTCCCGTAGACATGCCTGGAGGGGAGGGAGCTTGCAACGTCATAGGCGCGCACGGTTTGGGAAGATACCCCTTGACACCCCAATTGATGAATCTTCCGCCTATATGCAAATTCACTACATCTATGCCCACCGAGAAGCTAGGTACTTACCCAGGTTCCAGAAGGGGTCGGGTGGGGTTATGCCGGCATCAGCTTCTTCCGGGTGCCGAGTGGAACTCTGGTGCCCTTGGCAGGTGGTACGGTACTGTAGGAAGCGGCTTAGCAAGAAGACAGAAGACTGTCAAAGCACCTGCATGTTCTAGCCTAAGTTACCCAGCAGGATGGTACATACATACTATGGTAGTAGATAGAATTCCGTCGCTGCATCCGTTGAAGGAATTAATCGCTTCAGCTTAGTCCAATTCATATGTTCGTCCATTCACCCATCAACCACCCCTCAACTGCGAAGTTCTCGTCTACTGCCAACCTCTGTTCCTGCAACACATGAAAAGCGCAGAATTCCATGACAGTTCCTTCATAGCATCCACACCCCGCCATGGCGTCGCCACAGCTTGACATCGCGAAAGTGTCCTTTTCCGCAGTTCTTCTGCGACCTGACCCGACGCCATGCTCACGAAGCGACCTCGATGAGTTCATCCGTCTTGTCGACGCGACTGTCTCGCGATGCTCTCCGTCGAATGTTCAGGTTTGAGCAACACATCTATGCAAGTTAATGTCGTGTGCGACAGCTAAATGGTTCGTCGCGTAGAAAAGCAAGCAGTGGATATTAAAGCATCTGGTTCATTCCCCAGCCCGCGTTGCCGCCCTGGGAAAATACCTGACAGCCTTGGCCAAATCCTTCTCCGCCACTCTCGCTGCTAGTAGACAGGCCCGCGAGCCTTCTTCGAAACGCAAACGCCTGCACGTCTTGTATCTGCTGAACGATGTGCTTTACCATGCCGTTGTCAGAGACCGTGACTCCAGCTTCCCGGCCAAAGTAGAGCCGTTCCTTCCAGACCTCACCCAGACCGCCGCGGCCTTCTCTAACTCGCCAAAGCACGCAAAGAAGGTTCATGATCTTGTCGGCCTCTGGGAGGAGAACCGATATTTCGCCCCTGGTTTTGTCGAGAAACTCCGTACGGTCGCTAAAGAAGCCCCAAAGCTTGAGGAGCTCAAATCAGCGTCGAATGGGACCGCCGACGGCAATGGTGCTGCTGCGTCCAAGTCCTCGAAGAATGCGCCTTTCATTATGCCAGCTATGCATGGCGATGCGGCAGCACCTTGGTACGATCTGCCCGCGGCGAATTGGCTACCGGTTATTGAACCAAATTCGACAAGACCGATGAACCCGGATATGATCAAGCCGCTACAGTTCGTGCCAGGCCCTGCAGACAAACGCCTGATCCGGGCCGTGACGGATTTGTTAGCGGATGTGGAACGCATATATGCCAAGGACCGCGTTATCGGTGATGGCCCAGCCGAAGATATAGATCAACTTGGTCAGAGAGTTATCGTCGATGAGGTCACCGGAGATATCGTTGGTGGGGAGACTTACTACGGATGGACCCGCGACTTCTGCGAGAAGATGAAGCAACGTCGGAAGGATCCAAACGGGTCTCAGGGTGACCGACGTGGACGGAGTGTGTCACGCTCACCCTCACGCTCGAGGAGCTCGAGCCGCAGCTCATCACGCCCGGCGTTTAAGCGACCGAGGTTGTCGGGCTCCCGCAGCCGTAGTAGAAGTAGGGGTCGAAGCCGCCGCAGTCGCAGCTATAGCAGAGAACGGCACAGGCAGAGGTACAGCACGTCGAGGTCACGCTCACGGCCCAGGAGAGGCTGGCGTGACAACTCATCGCAATCGCCCTCCCGCTCGTCATCACGAGGGCGTAGCCCGCCGCTACGACCACCACCATCTCAACAACCCCCGTCATACGGTAACCAGCAGCAGGGTTACCCGAACGATAAGCAGCCTGGCTACCATCCCCAGGCAGCGCCGCTGCCTCCAGCGCTAAACCCGCAGTTCCAGCCCCCGCCTGGGTCATTTCCACCTCCCATTCCGCCACCAGGGGATTTCAGCCAGTTCATGGTCCCGCCTCCGCCACCGCCCAACTATCAGGGTCAGTGGCCGCCGCCGCCTCCGCCGGTGCCGCCGGGAGGTGCCATGCCGAACTGGATGCCCGGCATGATTGGTGGGTGGGGTGGCGTCCCTCCACCTCCTCTGCCGCAGCAGCAGCAGAATCAGCATCAATACCAAGGCGGCGGTGGTCATCATCAGTACGGTAGGGGAGGGGGAAGGGGTGATTACCGCGGCAACCAGGGGCACCGCGGAGGTTGGAACAGGGGACGGGGGTGGTAGCGCCGGCAGCGTGGTCTGCGTGATGCTTCAGCGTCTGAAGTTGGATACGTAGATTGGGGAGCTGTGCTAGAGCGTACGTGATATGTACTGTAAGATTTTCTGTGTCAGCCTGCACTGTTAGATAGGAATGCTAGGGGGAGGTTCCGTAGCAGATGGCAAGGACATATACCCCATGAAGTGATCAGGGTTCCACCTTGTTGGTGAGTGGTATCACGCTTTAGAAATGTTATCAACGCGCTTGGGCCTGTAGGGTTAGCATAGGTCCAGAGGCACTCGTATGGGGAGAGAGCCCGGTTCCCATCCGGACTGCGATTCTGGACGTGCCGGCTGCACGCCTGGCTAATTTATAAATCCGGGTCCATTCGGGCTTCACGTTCGATATCTTGTGCTACACTTGATTGAACCGGAGGGAATTTATCTATCTCGATGGCCTCTATGGGTCACGCGACGCACTCGACATGCTCCGCGCGAGCGATATCGCGTTCTTCGGCGCCGGCGAGTCCGGCATCGCGGTCTTGTTCCCCCTAGGGTGGGATCCCGTGCATGTGGGCTAGTCGCCGCGGCCCGTCATGATCACTTCCCCGCCCAGGTCGTGCGAGACCCCGTCAAACGCGAGCCACGGTCGCTCGCCGAGCTAGACGAGCGGACGAAGCGCGAACTGGTCATAATACGCCGAGGATTAGCAGCTGTCTGGCTTCCCTAGAGACTTTCGGGCGTGTGCTTTAGCCGGGTGTTGTGTGTCTATTATAATATGTTGTAGGTATTGTAGCTGAAGCACTACCTTGGAGTGAAGTGTGAAGTCTGAGGGGAGTTCCCGTACTCTTGCAACGAAGTAAGGCGTTGAAATGTTCGAAGCTTAGATAGCTCAAGTTTCCATCCCATCTCGGGCTCCACGTCTCAAATCCGGAACGCATCCCAGTCCTACACACTCGTTCATCCGATAACCTCACGACACCACGATTCAACCCCTCGCCAGACCCTTCTCTCAACCTCTCGCCCAGAGCCCGTTCGGCACTCCCCCCTTCATCTATCGATCCGGGACCTCCTATTGACACATATCATCAGCAAGTGCCCCGTTCCGTCCAACACGACCCCTTCTCAATTTCTCCCCTACCAAAAAGGGGACAAGGCAGGTATAATAAAGATAGGCAGACTCACCTTCCACGCCTCAGGGTCCCCGGCGCCCCGCACCCAGGTAGGTCCCGGCGCCTCGACCGAGTCGACAGTGAGGTGCATGATCTTGTCCCAGAGCTCGGGGCCCCGGATCAGGACCCAGCGGGATTTGTTGGCGTTGTCGTCGCTCGCGTACCGCGAGATTGCGCGCCGTCCGATCTCCACCGCGCGGAAGAGCTTGCTGGCGTGCCCGTCGTCCTCGAAGGCGTGGATGCGCGGGAGGAGCCGGTCTGTGTCGAGCGAGTGAGCAAGGGTGGCTTGTTACTCCCGGCGGCCGCGGTACGAAGGGGGGGATGCGGGGAGGGGGAAGTGCGATAGGGGATTCAGGGGGCGCGCGTTCCGCCTATTAACTCACCGACAGCCGGGCCGGGGCCCTTGTCCTTCGGTTCGTACGACGCGATCCTGTCGAGCGAGAGCTCGGGACAGGCGCGGGCCGCGTACTGCCCGAGGTCCAGGCGGATCTTCCACTCGAGGATGCGCACCTTGCTCTCCAGCGGGATCCAGTCCTGGGCGTTGATGGCTAGGAAGATGGGGCAGACGTTGATGTGGTGTCTGTCTCGCATTACGACTGTTAGGCCTTCTGCGTCACCCGTTCACTCACTTACCCACGCACTCGATCCCTCACGCCGCCTCCGGGGCTGGGCCGGGGGCGGGTCGGTCGGGTGGCGTGCAGACAGACGCGGGAGCGGGAGAACTCACATCAGGAAGAAATCCCACTTTGGCTCCTTGCCGGGCCGCAGCGCAGCCGAGGCGCCCTCGTAGATGGCCGCGTGGAACATCTCGGCGGTGCGCTCGTCGAGCTCGTCGGGGTTCACGCGCACGCGGCTCGCCACCGCGACGGCCTCGTCCCAGGCGCGGCCCAGCACGCCGTCCCGGATCTTGTTGCCGTCGGACAGGCGCGCCGAGCGCGCCAGCTTCTCGTCGGCCCGCACCGCCTCCAGCAGGTCGACGATGGCGGGCATCGGCTCGGAGGAGGAGGATGCTGCTCGCGCCTGCCGGTCGGCCGTCAGCAGGAAGTTCCGCAGCCCGCCCTGATCGCCGTGGACCGCGGCCTGCGCCAGGGCCATGGCCACGACGGCCGGCTGGCGCCACTCGACGCCGTACATGAGCTGGATGAGCGGGTGCAGGAGCCCGGCGAACAAGCGGACGAGCAGGTCCTCGCTGCGCTCGTCGTCCGGCTTGAACAGGTACTCGCGGAGGACCGCCTCCCAGCCGCCGAGCCGCTCGATCTCGCCCTTGAAGAAGGCCAGGAAGTCCGCGTAGCGCTCGCCCTTGCCGAGGTACTGCTTGATCTCCGCCCAGCCGCGCAGCTCCTCGTGCGGCGGCGCCGCCGGTCGCTGGTAGCCCTCGTTGGCCTTGTAGCCCTTCTCCAGGCTCTCCGGCGACGCGCCTATCCCGTACAGGGCTAGGACGTGGTGGCTTATGCTAAGCGCTCTGTCAGCCTCGGGCGTGATGGACGGGGTAGCCGTAGCGGGAGGTGGAGAGTGCACTTACTGGTTGTGGAATCCATCGTCGTTGAAGAACACGTGATGTGTCTGATGATCGTTTAGTCGGCCACGACAAGGTTCTAGGGACACGAGGAAGACTGACCTCGAGATCCTTCTGCAACAGTTCGGTTGCTTTCTTGGCCGCGGGCTCGCTCTGCTTGATATGCCACAGCCCGGTGTTCTCAGGGGTGATCTGGATCTTGCTTGCCGTCGCCATTGTTCTCACAAATCGGTGTAGTGGGCGCTTGTTTAGACTCCTCTGAATGAGCTGGGAAGGTAATCTCATGAAGCTCATGGGTGCGGTGCGTGAACCGCTCGAGAATTGCTGGAGGAGGATAGGCAACTTATATATCATGACGCCTACCCCCAGAAGTCCGGGCCTCGGTCCACCTGAGAGTTCGGATCCGAGACGGCGCAACAGCAAGCCCGGTAAAATATAATAATCGGATTGGCTAGCTAGCTACGAGTCATGCAGGTTTTCAGTCAGATTCCGCAAGACTGCACGATCTGGACTGTTTGAGCAGTACGAACTCACCGTCCCACAACGACTGCTTATGAGGCTACCAGTGCGGACCTGGTGCGGACAGGTTTATAGTGGGATTACGAGACCAATAAGATTTCAGAAGATAACGCCCGGACGCTGCCAAGCCCATAAACGAACCTGAGTCTCCAACTTCGCGGAGACGCGAGAGGCCGAAATGTTTGTAAGCTGGCCAAATATGCATTTGGCCATTTATAATAGAATCTGTCTAGTGATGTCACACCACCGTAAAGCGCCGCGGCGTTGACTTGTTCAACGGCCGCTCAGTTATCACGACGTATCCGTCAAAACGATATTGGACAATGAAGCCGGGCTCAACATCTATCGCCACCGCGCTAGGTTGAAATATGAGGACGCCTAGTTGTCAAGGGATACACGTCCTCTCCATCCGCACTTGTTGCGTTGAGTTACCCACTCGCCTTAGATGTCAAAATACCCATCCGACAGATAGTCTTAGGAAACAGAGATAATACGAACTGATGAGAATCGAGTTCCTGTTCAACCTGACTTCCTACACGTTAACATAGCAGCGCCCTCCCTCCGTCGTACTCATACCGTCTTTGACAAGCGGCCTCTATACACCACCGAGGTCCAACATCAAGCGTCGCTTGGGGCGGCGGGGTCCTCGGCGCCTTGTCGAGGGGTGTTCCCTCAAGAGTCCAGTTTTCCAGAAATAGCATGCGTTTACATTTCCAGAATCCTAATCCTGCCAGATGGCCCAGAGGCAGTAGATCTGCGTTTAAGCAGGTAAAACGCCAGGCCATTAGGAGAGGTAACTATGTCGACGCCATCCTTACTGATGAAAGCGTAGGACTGGCGGGTGCTGCCCGAGACCCATCTCCTTGCGCAACGTAGCGATATCGGGCAAGTTCATAAGGGCCAACACCGCCGTCCAAGATAGGGCGGCGCCGGAATTGGGGTCGAAGTTGCGCCGTAGACATCGCGGGTTCGCCAGGTATCCATACTTGTTCTCCGTGTCCACGTATAGTTTTATTCACCAGTTCCACGTTCACGTTAAAAGTTGGCGAAGGGCCCATCCCTGACATAAACTCCGCCCGTCCCCGCGGGAAACTGGACTGTAATGTTTATTGCTAACCCGGCGATTACGACGGTGAATGGCGCATGGCCGTCTGGGACGCACTCCCCGTCTCCACCGAACGAGGTCATACTGCCATCCCAGACTTTAGATGCCTTCTGGTCAAAGGAGAACCGCGCATTGTCCCAGTACGGCAAACGTTCCCTTATATCCGCATTCATCCCGTAGTGCTTGTTCCATACGCCATATAAATAGACGATGCCAAGGGGAGGAACAAGCTCTGTAGATGAATATGTGTGAGCCCTTACGATTTGCGTGGTGATAGGATACACGACAGCGCTAGATAGGGGCTCATTGAATTCTGTATTATGTTTGTCTGGTTGATATTGGTGTAAGTGAAGTCATCCGGACGATTGATCAGTCCTGGGGCCGGGGCCTTATCCACCGTTGCTGGCAACTCGGCAAGGCACTTCACAGCACGAATGTAGTCGTGCCTCTCAGGACCTGCGACGTAGTCCCCAAAATATCAATCGGGATCAGGCGTAGACTTTATTCCAAGACCAAGAGAGGAAGATATTCGCCACCCACTATGATGTCTGCTCGAGGATATCTTCTTTGGTGCAAGATGTAATTACCTTTTCTACAACTCTTTGAGTACTGTGTTGGCACTTCCTTTTCCAGCCTCTTGAACTCTATAGGATTGGGGATTCCCGTGCTGTTAGATTCTAGCGGCACGGGCATACCTGACGGCGCCGCTAAGATGACGATCGCCTTTATTATTGTTGCAACGCTCATAGCTTAGGTAGAGCGGGGATTCGAGACAGGCTGAGAGTGAGGACGATGGTCCGAGTGGATAGCGAAAAAACCACGAAGCCGTCAATTTGGAGACGACAGTGATACCACCTAGTGGTCAACGGGAACACAGCAAAGACCATGAACGGGAAAGCATCCTATATATGTGCAGCTGTAGCGTTCGTGCCTATCTTACCATACTCTCCACGCCTCCTGCTATGAACGACCCATTTAGGCCCTACACATGCTCCTACACTACTGGATTCCTGAGCCTTGATACTACTTGGGCCCGATCGAAAATTTCCATTTCAATATCTTATTCAGCGGTAAGTAAGAAGTATCCCCATATAACTGCTAGCCAGCAGAATTGTGTATAGGATGCCCATAGGTCACTTAATATGGGATGTATTGGACATCCACAAGAGCTTTAATGGACGGATGGTTATCCTATGGGAGGTCTAGTGGATGGGTTGGCTTTAGCGGTTGCGCCATGTTATGGATACTATCGTGGACACGGTGGAATGGTTTAGACCCCTGAATGAGGAGGACGATGCAGTGTTTCAAGTTAGTAATGATAGAATATGCATGCCACAGTATTGTTATGTAGTGGTTTGACCTTGTAGTTAAGGATTAGCACGGCTAATCCTATGCACCGCTCGACGAGGTCAGGAAACAGGCCCAGGAAAAACCCGGACCCCGGAGATAGGGACCGAAAGCTCGCGAAGGCCCCGACACTTCATTGCATGATCGGCCCATTCAGTTAATTACCGCAATCCCATACGAACCTGGGAAATTGTACATTATAAGCACATAATCATGGGAGCTGGGAGTACGAGGTCTGTGTTGTGGCTAATGACGCTATTAATGACAAAAGTAAACATTTGAATAGAGTCTCTTAACCATCCGATTCAGAAACAAAGTGTAGAGGCGTATTTTCACGGAATTGAAGAAAGTCTTAGAGCCGCGGCATAGCGAAAATGGCATTGAAAATACCTAATGAGGTGTCTTTGGCCCTTCTTTCGTGCTTCCTCCTTCGCATTGTTATTTTTCTTCAGGATAAGTTTTGACAAGAAGGGTCTGAAATTCCTTATGACTACTGGGGCCCCTACGCGTCAAGGTTCGAATGGATGTGGCCTTGCCGTCGATATCCTTGTCCCGCAGCGGGGGCGTAGGGGGGTTGTCGTTAACCTGGACCCGTCGATCTGGACCGTCGACCTGGCTGATAGTCGATTAAAAAACGAGCGGGCTCCCCCTGGTGGATGGGTGGGGAGGGGAGCCGCGCACGGAACTAACCGCCCCAGTTACGCTGACAAGGTCGAATCATTAATAATGCATCACTAAAGCTTTCTGGCAACCCCACCGACTATCACCAGATTTAGCGGAAAATCACCTTCTCAAGGGTAGTACTTTTATCTTTAACTTAGGGTTAAGGTTAATGGTTAGGGCTAAAGCTAGGCCCCAAAGGGTTTGGGAGGCCGGCGAAAGGCCCCCCGTTTAAGCATATAGCTTTAATATTGCAGGTGATGTTAGTATCATGGTTTTGAAGGTGTTATGGCAGTTGTACTTGTACCAGCCTTGCTTTGCCAGTGCCATTGGTTTTTATGGGGGTGGAGAGGTTTTTCGGTGGGGTTGCCAAAGCGTTTAGTGGTGAATTATTAACGATTCGGCATTGCCAGCGTAACTGGGGCACCAAATAATGAGTTAGGTTCCAACCAGCGCTAATGGTCTTCTCTACTTGGCCCATCCGGTTGCGCTGTTAGGCAGTTGCTGGTTTTAACTTGAAAGCACCCATCCCTCGAAAAAATTCATGCAATAGGACCACGCCGGTGGTAGTAGACTCCAGGGCGGCTTTTGCCGTCTCTAACCACTGTACGTCTGTCGTAGCAAGTCTTATTAGCCGCTTACGTCTTATGTAAAGGAGTCTTAAGCTTAAGAAACAGCATTGCCTATTTGGGGAAATTCTCCGCGCCTTATTGGCACTATGTAAATACGTCCATATAGCTATTTCGTCGAGGCAGTTGGGTGGGTAACTGACTTTACTTGTGGTAATAACGGATCCTATTTCCCAAAAACGTGAGGCTCCTGCACGCCCGGCGAGCACAGTAAATGCCCTCGTATAAAGTGTGAATTCCAAGTTGACGGCTAGCTAGGTCGACAGTTAACGAGGTCGACGGTTGCAAGGTAGTTACTTCCGTACCCGGGCTCCCCCTCCCCGCCCACCCACTACGGAGAGCCGCTCGTTTTCTAATCGACAGTCAGCCAGGCTGACGGTCCAGGTCGACGGTCCAGGTTAACTGGCTCCACCTATTGCTACCCAGCATTAATCAGGCGCGGAGATCTTTCCCGAAATCGATAACGATATTTCGGAATCTTAAGTAAGATATCTTGAGGATTAAGGAAAGCTGTAAAGGCTGTAATACTAAGAATATGCAACTACGACGCCAACTATATATTAATAACCATACAAATCTGTACGTGGCCAGGTCGAATCTTCTAGTTGGGGCCTACACAGCGGCTGTAGGTGTATATATAGGCCGTTTTCCTCCCATATATTGGAGGGGACAGGCGTTACTGGTTTAATCTATATACTGCTCTCTTCCGGCGAGACTTCTTCCTGTCTTTCACGCTGTTACACCAAAGGACCTGCCAAAGCCCCAATTAAAACGAAAGATTTATCGAAACTTTTGCTGCTTATACTAATCCTACTAGTTGTTTTCGTATTACCAAAAGTGCTCTCCTTGTTTCTTTTATAACTGGCATAGCTGCCATCTTTGATCTCGTTCGTGCTGAATTTACATCTACACTGTAGCCACGTTCGAACCACTCGCCGACAATCCAGCAGGGGTGAGGCTCGCCGGCTACTATTTCTTTGACTCGCCGCCAGATTGCAAGGATGTGGGCAACGCTATTTATTTTCCCGAGCCCGACGTCGTAAGCAGTCACCACGGTGTTCGCTGTGAGGGTTGTGGCACGGTTTCGGGGTTCTTGGGCCCTGTTGATATAACCGTGCTCGAATGGAATTTAAGTACGGATGAGCACTTTAGTTAGTATATCTAGCTACCTTCTTCGTTTCTCGAGTGTTGACCTTTACCCCAGCTTAGTACAAGGACCGTAATGGAAGTTATGTCGATGTAAGACACGCCCCTACATTGGCTGGTGTGTGGTGGAAACATCGGACGATTTTAACTGCGTTTTCCCACCTGCTGCGTACACTACCAATGGTGTCTCGCAGCTCCATTGCAGAACTGTGACTGAGGCCCTGGCCAAATTGGTTTTGGATGGTCCGTCGATTAGCGCGTCCTAAGAAAGTGTGTCAAATGTGTTTGCTCACGGCTTGCCGCAGCCCGAGCGTCGGGCACCCCGGCGTCGGGCACCCCGGCGTCCCACAACCGAGTCTATCAAGCCCGTCTTACGTATTCAACCACTGGGTGGCTCAATCACCGAGGGTAGTGGATCCAGCGACGGCAACGGATACTGAAATGGTGAAGGGTGCAATGAATCAGCGCCAGAGCCGGGCATCTATTAATCCGCTCCGCATATGTGTTCTGAAGCTCCATTCACCGGGTGCAACTCCGAGCAGCTTCAGTCACCATCAACAAGTATTGCCCCAACACCAGCTCGAATATACTCGTGTTGCCTTTATTCCTCGCTATTACCGTCCCAGACCTTGATATCGCGACTTGCTTTATCCTGATCAGGACCGAGTCACCCCGTCCCAACTTAAATAGACGCTCTCTTCTGGAGATACTTACGGATATTGCCGCCGACATCGATATAATTGAGAGCCTTGCCGAGGGGACCATAGAAAATAGCTTACATAAAGGCCATAGTAGGTCTTTCCTCACCGATATCCATGGTTACGTATTAAGCTCCTTCAGGGTTAGCTTTAGCGTTATCCTTCATACCGGCACTAATAACCTAAACCTTGATGTCGACGTTGACACTATGTCGGGATTTGTCCGAAGTGTTACGGCCTTGTCCACCGTAGCAGCTCTCTAGTATATATATCGCTGTAGGTACCCGGTGATGTTGCCAATGCGATTAATCGTTAATTTTTTTGCCCTTGGCAGAATTGTGCGGGATGTAGCCGTAATAATTTGATCGCATACTACTGTAACGTATTAATGCTGGGTTCGATTTCCGGACCAGCCGTTGATTGTATGGCGTGGCTTACATATTATTACTTCGTTATCTAAACCAGATTTGGTAACTCTCCTGAGGTATCCGGAGTAAAACCTAAGCAATTCCCAAATAGCGCCTAAGTAAAAGGGACGACTGGTTAGGTAAGCAACTGGGGTTGGTAAGGGTGACTCTTGGGAACGCAACAAGGTGAATTCAGGGACGTCGAGGGATATAATGAATGACCAACTCGTTCTCGGCAGCAATATGCTAGGAGCTTTACATTCGATGTATTTCATCATACTTTCCTCACTGATCTTGGTTGTACTTCGTGTAGTAATCTACCTTTGGCGGTACTTCTTGTCGCTCAAAGATTGTCGTTGAGAAGTGAATAACGGGAAGGTAGTTAATAGTTTGTAGGACTATGCCGATATTCAGTCGACACTTATTCACTGCCGCCGGGAGCTAGTCAAAGGGAGTAGGATTGAATATTCAGCCTGGTGTTATGCCACTAATCGTGAGTCATTTTAGTGAGAAGACAGCCCTGGATCCTTCTAATTGTATGCATCACAACAGCATAGAAAGAAAATACTATACCTGAGACATAATGGTTCAACGGAGACTTTGGCTGTAACGCCCTTCGCCCGGAACCAACCGGTAAATCAAAGAGAAAACAATTCTATTGTTCAACAGAACGTGGAAGATTGTCTGTCATCACTAAGTTTATATCTAGACGCAGGTACGCCTCCGATCTGACCACTAGAAAAACCCTTTTCTCATTCTTCCAGTATTTTCACCAGAGGTTATCGACGCACTCAACGATCACAAATGTGCAGAAGATACCTGTACCATACGCTCTGCAGCAACCCAGCATGCGCTACCGTCGTCAGCAGCAAGCTCAGAAATGCTTACTGTCGGGAGGCCCTCGACGCTCGACAACTCGGCCACTGCGAGACAGGCGCGAAGATTACAGAGAACTTCTTTGACCAGGACAGCTCTAGTCTATGCGGACGTTGCAAATCTCTCACACCGCCGCAAGGCCGAAAGGCCAACTCCAAGTCCGGCTGCAGCCACTCTTCCAAGCCGGGGGCCGCGGTGCGGTGGAGAAAGAGGAAGGCGTGCAATATCTTCGAGCATGCGTTTGAGTACGCTATCGAGGATGAGATTGGGAAGTGGCGATGGCGCGAGTCTGAAGGGAAGTGGGACAAGGCAACAGAGCCTTATGTTGTCCAGAGCCCAGCGGATCATTCCCAGGAAGTACACCAACCGAAACGGCGCACACAAACCAAGGAGCCTAAGACGGAGAACCATGATGATTACAAGCAACCACCAAAGCCTGTGCAGGAGCCAGAACCCCTCGTGGACTATTACAGCCTACAAGAGTCACACAAGATGCGAGGGGCACTGAGCAGATGATGGTAATATAAAACCAGAGAAGCCGGTAGAACGCGAAACAATATCAAACATGCGGAACGGGTGCATCTGCTAACTTATCCCGTTAATACCTCTGTTATTGTCAGTAATTCACCCTACCTGACTAGATTTGATCTGCCCTATCTATTGTACTTGTTCTTCATATCACCCGACTTACAACCTCCTGTCACCCGCAACACCCTTAGCAACAATACTCGTCGCTCGTGTACTCTCCTTCAGTTATCGTAGTTAGTGTAGTCCTCCCCCTCCATGTTCCCGACTCGGCCCTCATAAAGTGGTTTGCTAATCATCATTCTTCTCCGTCCCAGGCTCCTCATCACCACCGCCATCCACTTTATAACATACTGACCTCTCACACTCGGGCATTTGCACCTGAAGAAGTAAATCTATCTGGTTGACCTCTAAATGTCCTAGCTGGGAAAGAGAGGATAGCGGTGCCTCCTTATATACACTGAATACGGCTATAGCCCTGACAAAAGGTCACCAGAGATATCCGGGTTGTCCCACACGGGGGCCTTACCTACTGAGCACATGCCTAGCTATTGAGCGGTTATTTAGCGTTAGTTCGATACAATCCTTTCTCCTCCTCGTCGTCAACCATTTTCCAACTCGTGATACTCATCCTCAAATTGTTTCTCATTATCAACGTCATCCCAGTCTTTGTATGATGGTCGGATGATGAAAAGCATCGAGAGGAATAATATGTTTAACCAAATGCTGGAGGAGGAATATAGACAACATGATGACGAATTGGGAGTTTTTTGCAAAGAGGCAAGTTTAATACATACGATCCCTCCAAACCACCCTAGCTTAGTGCCTTCGACAACTCTGAGTTCGATCTGCTACCCGCTTGTATGACCTGATTAATTACCTGAGGGTGACACCTGGTGTTTCTTTGATCAACGTCGTTTTGATTTCCGCAACACCAATTATTGACAAAATTTCGAAAGCGTAACCCGGCATTAACTACGCCATTACCCCTGACTTGATTGGCCGCCTTTTTTTAAATCCACAGTTTCCCATATTTCCCCAGTTGTGCATATAGGTGGTGTGCATTGGTACGTGCACCACTCTACTGGCGTTGTAGAGCAAATAATCTCGTTGGCTACCTAGTTCGCTCGCCCAGCCGCACCACGACAGAAGCTTGTTTGGACTTCACCTAACCGAATCGCTGACTCTGGCAATCGGCACCGATAACCTATTTATCGATTTATAGTGAACCTATTTGCGAAGTAAACTAGTAATCCCTGTTATGTTATAGCAATTGGGGACCGGCTAGCCAAAACAATCAGCTCAGAGTAGGGCTCCATCGCGCGCACGTGGCCCATTTCCCGCGTACAAGGTGGGTAAGGCGGCGCTCAACATGCTGGCCGTGCTCTGGGTGGCCGCCCTCGAGGACGTTGGCGGCATGGTCAGTGTGGTGTGTCCGGGCTTCGTGCGGACTGTGACGGTGGGGCTGATTCCTAATTATTTAAACCAAGTCGTACGGTTTATGTTAACACGAGTCCCGTGGAATCTGAGCAATCGAGTATACCTAGCTGTGTCTGGATGTCAAGGTTATCTTGACTAACTAAGATGTGTTGCGAGCTGGTGAACTACCGAAACTATAGGAAAGGAAATAAGCGTGTATATACATGCTGGTCTTGGTTGAATCTTGTTGGACCTCTGGTATCTCTGTGGATCATTGGATCATTGGATCTCTGTGGATCTAGTTGGGTCTCTCCAGGTTCGTTCGATCCCACTCGCGTTACCTTTTACCATGTTGATGGTCTTTAGAATGAGCGTAATGGGGGACGTGTCCTTGGCCCTGTTGTTCATAACAAGAATCCAGATGGTGTCGTACAGTCCAGATGCCCGGCCCCCGGAGGTTACGGCCTCTAAAGTCATCGAGTTGCCGACGTTGCCGAATGGCGGTCCTACGGGGCACTTCTGAGCAATTTCGAGGGCGAGATTCTGTGGCGAGAGAAAGTTCGAGTTGGCAGGAGGAAGCGTCTTGTGAGGTGGTTGTTTTAACTGGTTGGAGATTGAAAATATCACATCGTTTTTAGCCCCCTGCTTTGCAATGTCCCTTTAATTTTTAATGTTTGGTTTGCTTGCTTAGTTTACTTATAAATTAATAGTCGGAAAGTAATCGTTATTTTGTAATGTAAGTTTAATTATAGTATAAAACCTTGCTAATAAATTTGATAATTCTAAATTGTATGGATAGAGAAAGGAAAGGCCACGGTGCTTTGTTTCTCTTTGCGCCTTTAGTCCGTTTTGCTGCCAAATATAACACTTTTGATCGTCCTTTGAATTTACCCTTTTGTTTTTACTCAAGCGAAGTTGGGAGTGAGATGTAGTGTTATCATTTCCTTGGTCATGCAAGTGGCAGGGCGTGCTACTAGAACTTTCTTCGTACTTCAAATCCTTGAGATCTACAGGGCCGTCGACCCGAGCGCGTGAACCGCGGATTTCGGGTCTTGCCAGGATCTCCTCGTACACTGACGCAAAGTCCGAGGCGCTCGTTGTCCCATTCTGGGCAGCAACTTTATCTACCTTGACTCGGAACGCGGGGTAAACTTCGTTGAAGCGGACATTCATAGCCGCATTCTCACGGCAGGCGACCACGGCAATGAAGAACAAGGCACATTGTAGGGTTTGCAATGGGTACCCAATGGGTACCCACGAACTACCCACGACCGTGGGTGGGTACCCGTGGGTGGTCTTGGCATTTTTTCAAAAATACCCACGACTACCCACCCACGAACTAACCACCCGCGGGTACTTATTGGGTAAAAATCTTGATAACGTTAGAATATGGCGAATTAAAGTCGTATTTATTTTAAAAATAAGATTTTTATTAAAGGCGTATTAATTTATGTATTAATTTGCGTAATAATCGTTTTGTATTATAAATTAAATAAAATTAGTTGTAAATTTTTTAATTTAATTAAATTATTTAATTTATTATGTTTTATAAGTTAAACGATTTTTTTACGTTTAGGAAAAAATTATTTATAAAGGTTTTAAAAATAATCGAAAAAATTTTTAGGATATATATTAATATTACCGTTAATCTTATTTTTCGCTTAAAAGTTAAATGAAAAACGGTTTTTTTTAAATTATTACGTTATTATATTATTTTAAAATTAAACTAGGCCGGAAAAATAAAGCGATTAAAATTTACAAAATTTGCAAATATTATAACCGAAAATTTTTTTTTTTTTAATATTTCGGTAACCGTAAGTTAAAAATACGAAAACGTTTTCGGGAAATAATTATACGGACGAAATTTATATTTCGAATTAAGGTAAAAAATAAAAATTAATACGAAAATTAGTATAGTAATAAATTAAGTAATTAATTTATCGGAATTTGTAAAACTAGAAACGTAATTTAAGTTTATTTATTATTCGCGGAAATAATTTTTTTTAAATTTTAATATCGGAAAGTTAAAATTAATAAAATTAATTAGGAATTTTTTTTCGTTATCCGTTATTTAAAAGCGAATATCGGCAAAATTGCAAAAATAATAAAAAATAAAAGTAACTTAAATTTTATTTATTTTTTCGTTACGGATAAAATTAAAAATATTTAATTTAATTTCGGGGATTAAATTATTATTACGCGGACGGTAAAATTTTTTTCGGGTTTTATAATATAAAGTTTATAAAAGTTTTTAAAAAAGTTTAATTTAATAAATATAAATATAATATAATTAATAATATAAAATTAAATTAATAACGAATATACATATTAATTTACGTATTAATTAATTTATTATTTGGCGTTATTTAACGAAAATATTATAATTTTTATATTTTAACGAAAACGTTTTTCGTATAATATATTTTATAATTACGTTAATAATTATTCGGGTAAAATATTTCGTATATAATAATACCGAATTAAAATATAAATTAAGTTTAAATTTACGATTAAATATTTAAAAATTATTAATTAAAATATTATAAAACGGAAAAAAATAAAAATATTATTTTTTTAATAATTAATAATAAAGTGTTAAATTAATTCGAAATAAATATTAATAAATTAAGAAATTTTTCGATTATAACGTATACCGTATTATTAATTATTAACGTTAATTTGTTTTCGAACTTTAAGAAATAAAAATAACGACGGATTACGTTATTTTATTATAATAAAACGATTTATTTAGTTTTCGATAATTTGTTTTTAGGAATAAATTTTTATTTTTTGTTAACGAACGTTTATAAAAAATTATTATTTAAATTAAGGAATTTATAAAATAATTAATTTAAATCGTTTATATTTATTTTCGCCGTATTAAAATATAATTCAAAATTAATATTATATTAAATTATAAATTACTTAAGGTATTTATTTTATATACGATTAAAAATAATTAATATAAAAATTAATACGTTATAAATAATAAAATTTATAATAAATTATTAACGATATTAATAATATTTCGGTAAGTTTTATTTTGGATAATAAGGTCCGGTTCGGGATATTTTTTATTTTAAGCCGTTTTATCGCGTTGGATTTTAATTTGTAATATTTGTTAAATATTTTTTACGGTTTTTTTATTAGGATTTTCGCGAAAAAGTTTTTCGTTACGTTTTTGCGTTTTTATAATATATTTATTATTTAAAAATGTATCGTTAAATTTATAACGTTTGCGAAAAAATTTAATATCGTTTTTACTAGAAGCCGATATTATATTAAATATAATAATATATTAATTAATACGGAAATTAATATACATTATACTAGGAATATAATATATTTATTTATATTGTTAAATAATAATTACGGTATAAAAAAATAATATTTCGTTTAATAAAATATTTATTTTAAATTAATTATAAGTATTAAAATTAATATCGTATTATTAATACGATTAAAAATATAAAAAAATAAAATAAATATTTTATTATTTAATGGAAATATGTTTAAAACAAAATTTAATATTTAATTAATAAATTAAAGGAAAGTAAATAGGTATATATATAATTAATTTATTAAAAAAAATATCGGTTAAATTTTGGGTAAATTTTTTTTTTGAAAAAAAGATATTTAATATTTATTATGCGATATTTAGAAAAAAGTTTAAATTTATTTATTTATAAATTTATTTAATTAAACGGAAATTTTTTAAGTAAATAATAATTTTTTTCGTATAAATCGTATATAAGTTATTATTAATAAATAACGTAATTAATTTATTTTTTACCATTTTTTATAATATTTTTAACGTAAATCGTTAAATTTTAAAATCGTTTTACGGTTATGTATTAAATAGGATTTTCCGGATTATAAGTTAAAAAAGGTATTATGGAATTAACGGGATATATAATTTTTGAAACCGTTTAATTTTGCGTAATATTATAATTTTTTTTAAAATTAAAATCGTATTAATTAATATATTAATTTAAAATATATAATTTATTTCCAGGCTTAAAACGACGATACCGAATCCGTATTAATATTTTAATTTTTTTTTGCGTTTAGTAATTACGAAAATTTTATTTTGGGATTTATTTTTATTTAGTAATATTTTGTCCAAACGTAAAAGCAGTCGGCGGTTATTATCGGGATAATATAATAATTTTTGTTATTCGAATTTTTAAGGTTAAAGTTTCGTTTTTTAAATAATTAGGATTATTATTATTAATAATCGTAATTATAATAATAATAAAAATAACGGATAAATTTAAAAAACGATTAAATTGTATATTATTATAATTAATTAATATTTTTTTATGATATTATTTAATATATAACGTAATGGAAATATGGTTTTATTTATAGGAAAAAGTATTTTGGTTATATAGGGTTCGGAAAAATAAAAAATAAATTATAATAAATTTTAAAATTTATTTAAAAAGTTTAAATTAAAGTAAGTATTAAAAAAATAAGTTGGATAATAAATAATCCGTTTATAATATTTAATGTATTTTTTATTTTAATTTTATTTATATATTTTTGTTCGTATTAATTTTTTATTTTTAACGTATTAATTTTTCGTTTTCGAAATTTTAATCGTATATAAACGTATTTAGTAATATAGTTTATAATATAATTTAAGCGTTATTCGAATTTAATATTATAATACGTTACCGTTTATTATTAAATTTTTTAATTAGGTTATAACCGACGATAAAGATTTCGAAATGGAAAATTAATTGTAAAAATTAAGTAATATTTTATACGATAAGGATAAAAACGAAAGTAAAAATAAAAATTTATTTAAATTTGGGAAATAACCGAACGTAAAGAATAAGGACGAAGAAAAGGACGAATTCGAAGATAATAACGTATTTGACGAAATAAATTATTAAAAAGAAGGTAATAATAAATTATAAACCGAATTTAATTATGGAAGTAAAAAAAATTTTAACGAATTAGATAACGATAAATTAAATAATAAAAATGTTAAAAAAGTTAAATTTTTAATTTAAGTAAACATTAGTTTACGGTTTTAAGATAATATATAAAAAATATAAGAATTATTTTTACGATTTAACGTTTTAATATGTTATATTTTTAAAACGGAATATACCGAAATATTTAAGACGTGGTTTATGTAACGGTTGTAATTTTAAGAAAAAGTTATTTTCGATAACGATATAAACGAAATATTTTTTCAAAAAATTTTCGTTTTTAATAATAAGTTTTAATATTAGTAAAATTAATTTTATGGCGCGATTTTAAAAATAAGTTAATTAATAGTAATTTATGAATTTTATTATAAAATTTGTATATATCCGAAATCGACAAAAAATAATAATAGTATTATTACGTTAAAAAATTATATAAATAATAAATTATGTAAAAGAAAAAAATTAATCCGATATAAGGAAACGTAAGTCGTTATAGGTTTTATTATAAGTATGATTTTTTTGGTACGTATTAATTTTCGTATTAATTTTTATATTAATTATAATTTAATAATATCCGTTTTACGTTACCGGAATTTTATCCGAAAATAATTATTTTATAATTAAAATATAAATTAATTTATATTTATGTTTTTATTTTATTAAAAATCCGTATTTTATTAATTAGGTTAAATATATTTACCTTATTTATAATTTTCTAAAATCCCGTACGTTTAAAAATTAATATAAAAAGTATACGGAAAAAGTTATACGGTTAAAATTATAAAATTTTTTTTTCGAATTTTACGTTTCGGTAATTACCAATATTTAGATTTTTTTTAATTTAATATAAGTTTTTTAAAACGTATATATTTATTTTATTAATAAAAATTAAATATTTAAATATATTTTAATTAACGTTTAATTATACGAAAAAAAAATCGAATATTTAAACGTTATACGAAATATTAAAAAAATATATATTTTATATAAAAATCCAAATTATTATAACGGATAACGAAATAAATTTCGATATAAAATATTTTAAAAAATGTATAAGAAAAAAAATGAAAAATAGGAATAAATAAACAGGGCGAATTATTTCCATTATTTTTCGTATTTTTTATAAAATATTTATAAACGTTTTTTTAAACGGTTAAAATTATTAAAAAACGTAAAAATAAAAAATTAAGTAACTTTAAAAATGGAGAAAAATAAAAAAGCAATGGCCAAAAATAAGTAAATTAAGTTTAATACGTTTAATCGTATCGTAATAGAAGTACGTTAATTTTTATTATTTTGTTATTAATATCGTATTAATTTTTATATTAATTTTTTAACCTATTTAAGTTAAATAATTCGTAATATATTTTAATTTTAATACAAAACGTTAGTAACGGTTTAAGCGCATATAAATTATTTTTTAAAAAAAATATTTTAAATATTTAAAAATTATTATAAATTATTTAAAACGTAAAAATTTATTAAAATTCCATAATATACATATTCGTCCGGATTCGTTAATTAAGATTTATAATCGAAAATTATATATGTTATAAAAAAATAATTAATTTCGAAATAACGGAAACGACTTAAAATATTATCGATTACTTAATCGACATTTACAAACTATTTTTTTTATTAACGAACTTTTTTAACGTTTTAAAAAAAACGAATTATAATTATATTTTTGCAAAATTTAAAATTATTAAAAAATATTTTCGTAAATACAAACTTTATTTATAAAATCGAATTTTTACTAATACGCCGTAACCTTATTTTAAAAAATTACTTAAAACCGTTTAAAATTACTTTAAATTTTATTAACGTTATATCGCTAAAATTTTTAAAAATAATAAGTATTATTTTATTTTCGTAATATTTTTATATTTTTTATTAAATTTAAAAATAAAACTTTATTTCGATAAATAAAAAACGTTTTTAAGTTAATTATTTATAAATAACTTTTTTCGCGATAAAACGATTCGTTATTTTAAAAATACTTATAAATTTTATTACGAAAAATATAAAAATAACGTAACGAAATTACCTAATAAATAACGTCCTAATTAAAATTTATCGGAAATCATAATTAATAACGTTAAAACTTCCTAAAAAATATTTATTTTTTTATATTATATTTTATTGGGGGGGGGGGGGGGGGGGGGGGGGGGGGGGGGGGGGGGGGGGGGGGGGGGGGGGGGGGGGGGGGGGGGGGGGGGGGGGGGGGGGGGGGGGGGGGGGG